>QLTV01001320.1:2709585-2734714 GCA_003457575.1 Thermophis baileyi | reverse complement strand
TATTTATTTATTATTTATTTTTTCCTTCTGCGCATGCACAGAAGCTGAGTTTCCGTCACTGTGCATGCACTGCCATCTTGTTTTATTTTATTTTATTTTATTTTATTTTATTTTATTTTTTGCATCAGCATCTTTCGCAGAGGTAGCAGAACATACCTGTTACAATGCAAGAACCTTAAATGCTGAATCTACTTCTGGTTACTGTGTTTGTGATGGTAGGAATGGATTGACCCCACTTCAAAATTTGTACTAATATTTTAAAACTTGATATGTGGAGCAACAAAGATGACTATAGGATAAAGGAATATCCTATAATTTAGTATTGGTAGCTATAAATGCTAAATATTTTTAAAAAGTGATCTCCTTTGGCATCAAACCCTCTTTTCTATATTTTAGCTTTAAAGAAGGCGACAAGCAAGGACTCGAGTGATGATTCTGACTCTGAGGACGGGACAAAAGCACCAACAGTCCAAGTAACTCTAGTTAAGAGTTTTCTAAATTGGTGGAAGGGCGTGTCCTTTTCATCTGTGCCTGCAAGCTAGCTAAATAATTCACTCACTTGACAAAGGCAGAGCAGGGAAAGTGCCTTTGAGAAAAAATACCCTTTGCTTCTTCCCATTTGGCCATTTCCAAAGGGGAGGATATATTGAGGAAAATTTATAGGATTCGTACATCAGCTCCATTGCATCAACCTCCAGACACTGCTCATTTGTTTAGTGAGCATTTTTGTCTTCAGAAGATGCTCAGAGAAGACATTACAAATCCAACAAAATAGAGATGGGGGAATAGATTGGTCCTCTAATAACCAGTAAACACTGTAGAGCTAATTAAAATATGCACTCAAGTTTGACGGGGTTCTAAATTAAATGAACCTGCCCCCATTATTTGAATCTCTTGCCGTGTCACTATGTTTTTGTCTTAAGAAAACCTGAGATAGCAATAGCACTTAGACTTATATACCGCTTTACAGTGCTTTTACAGCCCTCTCTAAGCGGTTCACAGAGTCAGCATATTGCCCCCAACAATCTGGGTCCTCATTTTACCCACCTCGGAAGGATGGAAGGCTGAGTCAACCTTGATCCGGTGAGATTTGAACTGCCGAACTGCAGCTAGCAGTCAGCTGAAGTAGCCTGCAGTACTGCACTCTAACCACTGTGCCACCTCGGCGCAGTGCCAGACACTAGCTTTTAAGGCTATCAGGAAATTCTTATGCTTGGATACTTTCAGAGGAATTGTTTGTCCCATTTCTCCCATGTGCATTTTTGAATCAACAACAACATTGTCTCCAGTGCTGAAGTCTGAATTGGCACATGAGAACTTCGTTCCAAGAATGGGGAAGGGATTACATTATAAGCTATTCTACTACTTCTGTAGAGGGGGAAAGTGGACACCAGGATGGTTATGAGAATATGAAATTGAAATTGTGAGCAGAATGTAATTCCTATTCCAATAATGGGAGAGCAGGCAGACTAGCATTGATTATTATAGTCAAATTTAGCATCTCACTTTGAAGAGAAATTCCTCTGTGGTGTGATTTTGTTTGACCAAGGAGGAAATAGGGTTGATTTATCTCTCTAACTTTGACATGTGAGCCATGGGCAGGTTCAGTTTTCCTTTTCTACCTCCCACCCCAATCATAATTATTTTTACATTTTCTTTTTTTTCCCCTTCAGGCTCCAAATTGCTTTTCTCAAGAGGCTCTCTCCCTAAGCTGACCCTCTTCTTCATTTCCTTCTCCTAGTGAGAAAGAAAGAAAACTTCTCCTGCCCAAGGGGGTTCCAGAAAATGCAAGAGAAAACAATACCAACCTTTTGCTTCTTTTGTCCTAAACCTACATTTAAGCAACTTTCCTGAGTTTTGTCAATACCAAAGAATAACACTGGAATATGAGTGGATATATTGTCCTCTACTTTATCTCCTTGAAGTTAGAGCAATAGATTAGACTTGATAGAATCACGTTACTCAATGGATCAAATATGCTTCAAGTATTAACTGGTTTTATCCTCCTCTTGTCCCAACTTGACTTCCAATGCATTAGCTAGGGCAGGGGTGTCAAACTCACGTCGTCACAGCGGCATCACGTGACATATCAGGACTTTTTCCCCCTTCACTAAACCGGGCATGGGCGTGGCCAGTGCGTGATGCGTCCGGCCCGTGGGCCGGGAGTTTGACAGCCCTGAGATAGAGTATGCATCTTTAGTAGCCAATACCTATGCTGTTCATCTCACCCCGCAATACAAGGAACATTTTTTATCTTTCCTTTTAGATTAAATCAGCTGTGCAAAATTCCCCGATCAGTAGTCCACTGCTGAACAAGTCACCAGTCACGCCTGGTTCTTGTGCAAGAAATACAGTAAAGGTAACCGCAGCAAAGCAAGCCAGTGCAAAATCTGGAAATGCAAACAGAAGCCCAGAATCAACAGACACTTCAGAAACTACTGACTCATCGGATAGTGAGACTAAAGCACCTGCTTCAGTATCACAGGTGAGATGCATTGGTAAAGTTGGCCAAGACATTGATTCCAACATTGAAGCCAATAGATACAAAATGTAGGAAAGGAAAACAGTTTGAAACTGGTCAGTCCAATGAAGTGTTTGGAAATCTGCTGTATAGGAATTATTGGGCAAATACTATCTCATTGCCAACTATTCCTGTGGAATCTAAAGAGCTGTGAGAGCTGATTTATAATTTGGAGAGATAAGAATGTCATAATGACAACTAGGTTCTCACTTTGGTATGATAGATTGAAATTGGAATATAAAGTAACTAAGTGTTTAGTTAACATAATCTTCTGTAAATTTCACCAGACTTTAAGATTACAAACAATGCCCACAAAAGATAATTTTTTTTCACTTGCTGTTGAACAAAGAGTTATGGCTGTTTTTGGGCTGCGAATTTACCAGATTATCTTTTACCCTGCCCATACAGCATGTGTATTCTGTAGGTATATATACACAAAATATACACACAAACAAGTTATATTTTTATTTAATTTTTTATATTGCTCCGTATTTAAAAATAAAGTTCAGGGAAAATAAATTGATGTAGTTTCAGAACAATTTAACCTGCTTCCCAAGGCTTCTCAAGATCTATTACACCAGGATGTCTTAATCAGGTTCAGGAACTCTGACTTTATACCATTTCTCTAATCTCTTAACAATAGTTAAAATTATCTCAAAAAAATCCTCAGGCCTCCAAAGCAACAGCAAAAAATGCAGCATCAAGCCCATTAAAGAAGACAGTTTCTGCTTCTGTTCCATCAAAATCCACCCAGAAGGCCCCCGCGAGCAGCTTATCAAAACCACCACCTCCTTCAAAAGAAGCCCAGAGCTCAGACAGCAGCGACTCATCATCTGAGAGTGACAGTGAGACTCCGCCAGTTCCCATAAATCAGAAGGTTGGTGTTTTCCTTCAAAACTCTAGGAACCGTGGTCTTCGTTTTTGCATGAGCCAGCCATTTGTAAGATTTGTTTATTTTTTAATAAGACATTTACACACACACACCCAGGGTAGCATTTCTGGATAGTGTAACAAAATAAAACAATATGAATGCTAAACAAGTAATTTAGGATCACTTTTAAATACCAGTTCCGTTTGGTACCCTTTACTATGCATGTACAGTATATATAGTATAATTCTATTCTTACCCTGGAACTGTTTGAAGCATTTGGAAAATTCTGTAGGTATATACACACAAAATAGTTATATTTTTCTTTGATTAAATTGTTATAATGCTCTGTATTTATAAATAAAGTTCAGGGAAAAGAAATTGATGTAGTTTCAGAACAATTTAACCTATTTCCCAAGCCTTTGTGTTGATTTATTACACCAGAATGTCTTATTCAAGTTCTTGAACTCTGATTTATACCATTTTTCTAATATCTAACCATAGTTAAAATTATCTCAAAAAAATCCTCAGGCCTCCAAAGCAACAGCGAAAAATGCAGCATCAAGCCCATCAAAGAAGGCAGTTTCTGCTTCTATTCCATCAAAATCCACTCAGAAGGCCCCTGCGACCAGCTTATCAAAACCACCACCTCCTTCAAAAGAAGCCCAGAGCTCAGACAGCAGCGACTCATCATCAAGTGACAGTGAGACTCTGCCGGTTCCCATAAGTCAGAAGGTTGGTGTTTTTCCTCTAGGAACAGTGGTCTTTGTTTTTGCATGAGCCAGCCATTGTAAGATGATTTGCTTATTTTTAATAAGACATTTACAGCCTGCCAGGGTAGCTTCTTTGGATGGTGTAAAAAACATGAATATTAACCTGCTAAAATATATTAACAAGTCAAAAATGTCATAATTCAGATAAAACAGTCATCCTCTCTTTCCACAACTAGACATCAGAATTATCAAGTTTTGAATGATTTCCTAAAAATATAAAAAAGGGTGAAGACAACTTTTGGAGTGCATATTCCATAAACTATGATAAAAAATGGCAGCCTTCTGGTCCATGGGCCTTTTAGCTCTCATCTCAGTGATCTTAAGCAGGCTTCCTCTACAGCAGAGGTGGGGAACGATGGAACCTTTATGACTTGTGGACTTCAACGCTGGCTCAGGAATTCTGGGAGTTGAAGTCCACAAGTCGTAAAGGTTCCATCGTTCCCCACCTCTGCTCTAGATGATCATACAGAATAATTTTGCACACGATGGTCCTTTTTTTGCCAATGTGTGTACCCCACATCTTAAAGCAATATACAGTATTTTTCGGACTATAAGATGCACTTTCCCCCCTCCCAAAAGTGGGTGGAAATCTCTGTGCGTCTTATAGAGCTAATATTGCGGCGGGGGAGGGGGTTTGGTACAGCGCCGATCAGCTGTTCTAGGCGGCGTGGATTGCCGCCATCTATCACTGCCTATCGCCGCCACCTGTTCGTGGCGATCGGTGGTGAATGGGCAGCGGCGAACTGCCCGCGGAGGCAGAGGCAGATTTTTTTTTCTTGTTTTCCTCCTCTAAAGCTAATGTGCGACTTATAGTCCGGAGCGTCTTATAATCCGAAAAATATGGTAGTTCTAGCTCTCTCCATTGGCGTCTCGGAAGTCTAGTATACGGTACCCCGTATTATCTGCCCCATCTTCCATCTGTCAAATTTGGTCTCTACCACTTGCTGCACCTTCCTGACTTTTCCCTCCATCGAGATAAGTCTGTCATTCTCTGCTTTTGTACACTTCTCAGTAGAAAGTGAATGGATATGTTCCTTTCCTAATGTTTCACATACGTCTCCTTTGGTTGCTCCACTGTGAGCGCCATGGGAGTCGGCAGAGCCAGGTCTTCAAACTCTTTTGAAAGGCCAGGAGAAAATACATATTATGAATGAAAGATTTGTGTAAAAGCAGGCACCTACATCATCCAACATATCCATTCAGTTAGCACAGTTAGAGTAGTTACATTGATTTGGAAAAAATAGACTAAAAATGACAACATTGTGCATATCAACTGACCAGTAATAACACAAACATCCAAATTACTGGAATTGAAGGCTTACAAAGGGGGAAGAAAGAAAGAAAAAGATCTAATTACATAACTCCTTTCCCCTTTTTAGAGAACATGCCTTTTCTCGCCAGCGATTGTCAGGTGTGTTTTGCACCACATTTTACACCGTCTTACAATATTCATTGTTGTCACACAGAGGAATAAGAAAGAAAGAACTGCTGTTAGAGACCTAACAGCCTCAGTATTGCCCTGTTTAACAGATGAAAGCTGCTCAGAAAATGATTTCTTTTCTTGCCTCATTTTTTTGTTATTCTCCCCAGAGTTCTTAAAAATACAGCAGACCAGATGCTGAGTTTCTTGAAAAGACAGCTTTGATTTAGCTTCCTTTGGGGGGCTTTGAAGTCTGGTGTAATTCAGGCAACTGTAGCTTGTTTCGCTCACTGCTGTGTGGCTTCCTTCTAGGGCAATTGAATGGCTGGTTGTCTTTTGTAAAAGAAGTGCTTTATCCCCCTCCTTCTTTCCAAAATAAACTCAATTGCAAATACACCTCCATGGGGCTGTAATGTTTATAATCATGGGCATGGTCCACCTTTAGTACTAGCAAGACCAAAGGATTTCAAATCAGGTATTTGTTGTGTGTCATTCAAGAAGGAGTTGATCTGACAAATTAACCAATTTAAATGTTAATCGTTTGTTTGTTTATAAAATTTATTGGCTGCCCATGTTATCACAAAGTAACTGGGCAGCTTACAATCTTAACAAAATAAAAACTATACAAAGCTAAAAGACATTCATATTGTAAATAAAATGTTACAGAAAAAAATCTGATATTTAAAGATATTTAAGAAGCCTGGCAGGCAGATTAAGTTTTTGTATGTGTTTCAGGCTATACAGGTAATCCTCTGGTTACAACTCTTAATTGGGACCAGAATTTCTATCACTAAGCGAAGCGGTTGTTAAGCAAAGCATCACACTTAGCCATGGCAGTCCCAGTTGTGGTCATTGCTGTTTTTAACAGTGGGAATACATCGGTTTGATTCTGTTAGAAATTGAAGAGGGAAGGAAAGGTGTATGAGAAATCAATGAATTTTACATGTATGCCTGCCTGTTTTTTTCCCTCGCGGTGCAGAGATTGTCAACTCCACGCCCTTCTGTGAGGACGAGACAGAATCAGGCCAATCAGCCTGGGATCCTACCCAAAGCTTCACCAGGTGCTTTGAAGGAGAAGGAAGCACAGAATGAAAGCAGCAGCTCGTCTGACAGTGAGGATGAAACTGACCTTGCACCATGCAAATTGCCAGCTCCATCTAGTAAGAAGACTCCAGCCCTGTTGATGCTCAGGGGGGAAAAAACCTTTTGTTTTCAGCGTCTCTATTAATTTCTTTGCTTAGCAGCTTGACAGGGAAAGGACACAAATTACAAGGGGATGCACAAAATGCATTCTGACGTGCCAGCACTGATGCCAGTTATTTCAAAACTGACACGAGAGATGTGTTAGCATCTCCAATTTTGCCTTTAGCCTATAGTTTCAGCATGTCTCGCCAATTAGCTGATGCTCCCTTTATTTTGAAGGAAATTGGATGTTCTTGTCCTTTGTGGTGTTGCCAATCCCAGATTAATTTCTGAATGATGAGTTTTTCTAAAGATGGAAGAAAACCAGTAATAAATAGATTCATGATTCTGGGTTATTCACAACTGAAAGCAGTTGATATATCTTAATATGATTAATTTTAATGGTTCTTTTTCTTATGAGGAAGCCCTAGCAAGGCGAAGCATAGCTGTTTTGTGATTTAAACCATCACATTCTTTCAGTAATTAATGGTGTCAGATAATGGAGCATGGAGGATCTTGTTGAACAGTAGTATAAATAAGAATCTGCTAAGCGTCTTCAGTTTTTTTGGCTTATTTTCCTCCATTATCTGTAGGCAGTATTTTCATCTGTTAGAGTGAAAGGGTACAGATTGTTTTTCAGCTGCATTAAAGTTAAGTTTCTACTTTTATTTGCAACTTTCCCCACCATATTGTACATAGGTTTTGTACAAAACTTCCCTTTGTTAATATAAACTCCCTCCGAAATATTTTCAACTTTAATTGTTCTCATTGTTACTTCTCTGTGCAAATTCTTCTTTTAAGCCTGTGCCCTATTTTACAAACATCTGAAAACACATTATTTCTCAAATGTATCTCAGAAATAGTTTCTTGTGTGGTTTTGCTTATAGAAATACAGAGATTAGCAAATTGGGTTCAGTGTTTCTATCAGTGCTACAGCAGTTTACAGATCTCATAAATTTGACTGATTTTGTTTTTGTTCAGTATCAGGAAATTGTGGATAGTTTCACAAAATAATGTTTTTAGGAACACAATGGCTGTTCCTAAGATACTTTGGTTTTTGTGGGTAAGGAATCTCTTCAAGATTGTGTCTTCCCTCTCCATCCCATTAACCTTTTTTCTGATACAGGTAGTCCTCGACTTACAAAAGTTCATTTAGTGACAATTTGAAGTTACAACAGCACTGAAAAAAGTGACTCCCGGACTTATGATCGTTTTTCACACTTACAACCATTGTAGCATCCCCATAGTCACGTGATCAAAATTCGGATGTGTGGCAACTGGCTCGTGTTTATGACTGTTGCAGTATCCCAGGGTCATGTGAACAACTTTTGCATTTTTATTTGTGATATAAAAATGTATTTCAAAAAGGCAGTTCATAACATGCCAACAAAATGCAGATATCAAAATGTATCTCGTCTTGAAATCATATTGCTTGAGCTGCCTCATCAAACATTTAAGAGAAAACCACTGAGAATTGATGCATCTTCAGGGTTCTTGGCAAAAGTCAGCAAAGACAAAAGAAGGAAGTGAGGCTGTGTGATCTAATTTTAGAACTGGCCGAGTTACCACTTTTCTGTCTCTTGATTGCTTTCAGCCCCCAAAGCAACTCCTGCAGCTCAAAATGTATGTACAGTGAAGCCCCAGTCTCCAAAGGGATCACATCAGAAAGCCCAGCAGAACGAAGATAGTAGTGAAGATTCAAGTGATGACTCTGACTCGGAGGAAGATAGAGTGGCCACTCAGGTAACCATAGAGAAATCTGTGGAAGGGGAAACACTGTGCCCTACCATTACTATTTTTTTACAAAACCCAATGGAGGGGTTTTTGGTTTTTTTAGCCTGTGAACGTTCTGGCATTGTTTGTAATTGGTTGTTTTATCAGGAAGAAGGAGAACAAGGGGCTTGAAAGGGGGCTTCTACCTCAGGAACAAAGCTGTGAATGAGTAAAGATACAGATAGAGTATTTGGTTAATTTTATTATTGCATCATCATTGTACAAAAGTGGGCAATTAAATATGTGATGTAAGAAGATATGATGTGATTAAAAATACCACAATTAATATCACAATTATCACTCAGTACCACAATTGCCTTCTTTTCATTTTTCCCCCCACTACAAAGTAATAAATACTTCGTTTTGCTTTAAACTTTTACTGTTTCTTATACCTGAGCCATTTTTTTTTTTCGTTTTTTAAAATCATTCTCTCTTTTCTTTACACTGTCTTAGCTTGCCTTGCTATGTAATATGTTGTATGTAAGGAAGTCATTCCTATTTAAATTTGATTAGATTTCTGTTGCAAATTTATACAGTAAATTTCTCAGTTTTTGTTTGCTTGTGCTTCTTGATGCTGTATGTTCTTGGATTATTATTTTTCTGTCTTAACAAATTTACATAGTCTTGTTCTATGTATCAAAAATATAAGCTTATATTTTATGTATCAAAAATATGTTTTATATATTTAGAGCTTGTTAAAATTGCTCCTTTTTAAGTAAATTGAGTCAATTTATATTTAATGAGATTAATAATATTTTGGATTCAGGGATTTTTTTTTTTCCCCTGTTAACGCCGCAGCTATGCCAAGTTTCTCCTTTTTTTCATCTCTGTTGCCAGTCTGAACACTAAAACATTTTTGTCCATTGAATCTTTCATATAAGGATGACGCCTCTGTAATTGTTTCAATAATTGCTTCCTTTCCCTTTTTCTTTGTAGGTAGTAAAAATATTTCCTATATGTTGTGTTTTCTTATACTGCTCCAATCTCATAATTCTTTATGAGTCACAAGCGTTCACAGAAGCAGTTAGTTAAAACCTGCAACTTGTCCCTTTTAACAAATGGTGTTAATAATTCAAATCATATCCAACTGCTATATGAGCTGAATGGAATCTATTTTTCAAGTATTTTCCATTCCAGAGCTCATCTTTACTGAAGTTTTTCTTGTATAAGAGTTTGCCTCACACAAATGTTGCTTGTTACTGCAATCCTCCCTCTTTTCTCTCCCTCAACTTCAGTGTGGGAGCTGTAAGGAAAAGTTAACAAAATTGTTATAATTATAAAATCCAGTGCTGGAAAGTAGTTGTGATGGTAAGAACCAGTACAGAGGAATGATGAAGAGAATTAATAATCCATTGGTTAGTTCTTTTGGAATTTCTTTACATCCTTCCACTGGAAGAAAAAGGAGGAGGGAAGTTAGCAGCATCAGTGGTCGATTTTGAAAAATCTCATCTGTGGTACTACTGATGAAAACGTGGCCTGTGGGATACAAGAATCCTTCAGCCATGGTTTCTCAGCTTAACTCCATCCCTTTAATGCATAGCAGTTAATACAGATACCACAAATTTCAGAGCAGGAGACGGGAGAAAATCTCCTGGCAACAAACTGCCACCCATCCACTCCCCAGCCCCAAGACTCTTGCCTGAGAAAAGAAGGGTAACTGGATTGAAAGAGTAAGGTCATGAAACACAACTGTTTCCTGTTACCTGATTCCCTATTACAGTTCTCTATACTAGTATTTCTCAACCTAAAGTTTCTTAAAGAAACTTTAAGAAGTGTAAAGTTCAGTTCCCAGAATTCCCCAGCCAGGAATTTGGGGTTATTGTAAAATTGAACTGCTGTTTCCTCAATTTCTGGGCCAAGGGGGTGCATTGTGGGTAAAGTGGTACTGACAGCAGAAGCAGCAGCAAGTTTAGAATTCCAATCTAGAAGTGATACCTTGGCTGTCCAAGTAATGTCTGCAGATGGGTAGAGTGGATTCTTGTCCAATTATATTTTCTTTTTCTCTTTCCCTATTTCCAGAGCTGGTGACTCAGGTTCTAAGTGCCAGAATTGGCTTCCTAATATGAGTTCTTGAGCAGAACTGCCAATTGCTGCAGTTGTTCTCAAAAAAAGAAATGGGGTGAGAGGGCCAGAATAAAATCATTGCAGGAAAATTGCCTAGAGAGTTCTTGATGGTTGATTGTGGGGGAAGGTTAAAATGCTATCTGATCTGGCTGTGAGAAAGAGAGAGAGAGAGAGAGAGAGAGAGAGAGAACAGTGCTTTGTTACTTAGAAAGCATGTCTATTTTTAAAAAAATATGTCAGATATATAAATGTATATGTTGTTGCCCAATATGAAGGGTACATGGGAGTGCACACAAAAAAATCTAGTGTTTAGAATTGATCAGGAAAAGTAAATTTGAAAGACTATTTTGTGTGACAATTAAAAAAAAGAGAGACAGGATTGTAGGTAGAAGTATAACATTAGACTGTAAAAACAGTCTAGTGCGCTTTTACTTTGAAAAAAGCCCCATTGAGTTTAATGAGTGTGCCATCTGGGGAAAGCAAATGCAGTTGGTAATTAATTGTTACTGATTGTGAATACCTTAAAAATACGAAGTGGGTGGTTGACAGAACTCTCAATTGCATGGAGTTCAGGAAGAGGCTATAGGTTTGTAGTCTGAGAATCTCTTCTTTCTCTGTTTTGGCACAGTAAGATGACTGTATGTACTCAGGACCAAAAACTGACATTTATTAGGTTATGGGCTTTGGGTTTTTGAAAGGGATTTGGATCTGAAATATGTCACGCAAATTCTATTCCATTACTTGAATTTACTTTTGTAATTCTGACTCTGAAGATTTGGAAAGTCTTGGCAAAGGGGATATGGACAGCTGGAAGCATTTGTAATACAATTAGATGTGCTCTAAACCAAAAAGAAACCTCTAAATCTGCCATGTATACAGTAGATCAGGGGTGTCAAACTCAAGGCCCGGGGGCCGGATCTGGCCTGCGGGGTACTTAGTTCTGGCCCACAGGGCTGCCCTGGAAACAGCAAAGGACCAGCCCGCGGTGCCTCTCCCAGCAAAAAAGTAGCTCGGGAGGACCATATGCGGCCCCCCTGAGCTTCGTTTTCACTGGCAGAGGGTTGCAGGAGGCCATGGTCATTTTCGCTGGCAGAGGGTTGCAGGCAAAAATGGAGCTCGGGAGCCTGTTTTCGCTGGCAGAGCACTCAGGCCACCACAGGCGCCCCCAACACAAGTGACGTTGAGCTGGCCACGCCCACCCTGGCCCACGGAGGTCAAACACAACCCTGATGCGGCCCTCAATCAAATTGAATTGAACACCTCTGCAGTAGATGGAAGCCCATCTGTGCACACTTGCTTAATATTTGTAGTTTCTCCTGCCTTTTTTTGATGATGGAAACGAGCAATTCTGCAGGACACTCTTGTTTTGTAGCTCTTGGGAAATGTTGGTCCTCAGACTGGAAACGTCTTTTTGTTGAAAGAAGAAAAGACTGAATTGATGATTTATGCATTGGGGGATTAAAAGGGGTCAGAGAAGAAAAGGAAAGGAAAGAATAAGATGGCAATCAATAGAAACCATAATTCTATGGGTTTTTTTTTCAGTTCATGATTTTCTTTTTTTAATTTTTATACTTCTATTGTATTGGAAAAAAAACTTATTTTTTTAAAATGTTGGTCTTTAAAAATTCAGCTCTGCAGTTTCTTCCTGATGAATCCTGAAATTTCCCCAAGTACTTCATTTTGTTCCACTTATTTTCATCACCTTAAGAGGCTAGAATCTGATTTTTAAAAAGAAAAAAAAAGTAACAGCCAGCTTTTTCTCTAGAGTGCTATAATTTGTTTTCAATACAGTTCCAATATAGCAGCCCAAACCCAAACAGCAAAAGAAGTAAATAAAATTAAAAATGTACTACTCTTAAGAGTAGTAGCCTGTAGCTAAAAGACCGAACAGAATCAGCCTATAGCTCTGTTGACAATACATGATCTGTATCTGTTGACAAACACAATCACATTACCAACTGAATGCCTTGCGTTTCCCCCAGATGAATCCCTCTTAACACTCTGTATAGTAGATTGGATTCCAGTTCCAGGAAGCCAATAAAATCACTACAAGGCCCTTCGAATAAGCTTGTCCTCAGGGCAAAACAAAGACTCTTCTCTAAAAGGGACAAAATTAAGAAAGCCCTTTCTAACATCAATATTGTTTGTGCTAAAGGGAACGTAGCTTTTTTTTTTTTTTTGCACATTTTAAAAATAGCCCTGAGATTGCTGACATTAAGTCCTAATCAACATCCTAAATATTTATAACAACCACACACTACACACACCCATACCTTTTTGCGGTTAGGTGAATTAGGGATACGCTTGGAAATTATAGGGCAGAGAGATGAAGTAGCAAACTTAGTTTTTCCCCACACGCCTTTCCTCTTAATAAAAGGAAGATTGGCTGAAACAAGATAGCGAGCTGCTTAGTGGTTGTGGGGCCTCCTGCAATGGAGGTTGCATGCAAACATATAAACAAAGTCTGTTGGCATCTTGGAAACCAAGCAACTACAAATGTGTAGGCACACGGGGTATTTTTTCCAGAAAGGAAAATGAAGGTTGACATTTGCAGATTGAACACCATCTTGGAAGCTAATGTAGAAGCAGATTACAGCTTTTATAAGATTCCCTTGTTTTGAAGCAGACACTGGGACAAGTGAAGAAATGCCTGCTCAAATTCCTGCCCGTCCAGGTTTTAGGCCATTTTCTGCTTCTATAGAGCTACCACCAGATAGGAGCATCTTGTGTGTTGAATGCTGCTACAACCTAATTCCTACACTTACCAAGCCTCTAGAAAACAATTGAAACAACTAGTGATAGTGGTTAGGCAACTGATTGATGATGTGTCATCAAAACAGTATCATCTCTTAGCAGCCACATAGATCTTCTCCATGACAGTCTGTTCCTAACCTGTTCTTTCAGATCTTTCAATAATGTGCCCATTGCCACTGTAACTTGAGTCCATTCACATTGTTGCAGGTCACCTTCACTTTCCTTACACCTTTCCCAGCATTAGATCCTGTTCCTAAGAGCTAGGTCTTCACATAATATACCCAAAGTAGGATAATTTGAGCCTGGTCACTTGTGTTCAAGGGAGAACTCTGAGTTGATTTGTTCAATGATCCATTTGTTTGGTTTCTTTGGCTGTCTGCAGTATTCTCAGAAGTCTTCTCTAACAAAACAAAACAAAAAACTTCAAAAGCACCAGTATTCTTCCTATTCTGGAAAAAATCTTATTTTTCAAAATCCAATTTATGCTTCCATAGCGTATCACAGGGAACGCTAAGGTTTGTGTGATTCTAATCTTTGTAGAGATTGTTACGCACAACATTTCAATATCTTTACCAAGTCTTACATGGCTGCTGTACCAAGTGCTATTCTGTTGCGTATTTTTTGACTACTTGCTCCTTTATTGGCTGATCTTAAAAGATGGAAGCTGTCCACCACTTCAGTATCTTCATTGTCAATTCTAAGGTGGCTATTCTCCATGTTCAGGCAGCTGAATTACTGATTTCATTCCCTTGAATCAGGAATTACTTTGTCAATACTGGACAAAAATACATACATGGTTGGAAAAGATGATTAAGCAGCATATAGATTTAAAGCCAGAAATATTTATGTTGGGTATAATACCAGAAAGCTATGATAAAGGGACTATATACTTAATGCTACGTGTATTGACAGCAGTGAGAATTGTATTTGCACAATATTGGAAAAATGAGAACACCCCATCAGATGAAAGCATAATTCGGAAAATATTGGATTGTGCAGAGATGGATAGACTGACATTGAAAATAAAAGATAAAGGAGATACAGAGTACTACTCAACATGGGATAGGTTTTATCAATGGTTAGACACAAGAAGTAGAGGTTAGATGAAGAAAGATTATTGTTATGTGCACGTAAAAGATGAATAATGAACATGACTATAAATAAGCTAATATAACTATTAATATTGCTATAATTACTATGTTTGTTGTTGTTGTTGTTGTTGTTATTTCTATTGTTTGTTTTTGTAAAATGAAATGCCTGGACAATACACTGTTTTCAAAATATTTATATATAAATAAATAAATAAAAATTTTAAAAAAGGAATTACTCTGTCTTCGCCACAGTCTAATTCTGCAATATTTTATTTCCATAGAAACCAGCTCAGGTAACACGTCAACCTGCTACCAGTCCTGTGAAAAGCGCGACAGCCAAGAATGCAGGGCTCACATCAAGCAAACCTCAGCCAGCAGGGAAAGGGGGGACAACCTCAACAAAAGCAGTTCCTGTTCCAAAAGCTTCTGAGAGCTCAGAGAGCAGCAGCTCTGATTCTTCAGATAGCAAAGAAGCTGAGAAGCCAGCAAAGCAGGTAAAAGGAGAGGTCATTCTTCCATACAAGAAGCCACTCTTCAAGAAGGTTGTTCTCAGGGTAGATAAGATACTATAAGTGAAGCCACACAGGTCAGGCTAATCTTGCAGGTTCTCTTATTGGAACCAGGGGAGGTATCAACATCTTGACATTGGTGGTGTTGTCAATCTAGTGGTTCATTTTTTTTTCCCTGCAGTGCAGATAATGTAGAAATTTGTTATGTAAGTTTTGGAATGGCTAATTGCATTAAAGATAAAGCAGTTTTATCTTGAAGGGTATTTTGTGTATGTATTGAACTTCTGTGAAACAGTCAGCAATAGAAACTGGGGCATCCTGAGCAGATTTGCATAGTCTATGATTGATGGCAACTCAGTATTGGTTTTGTTTCAGACACAAATGTCCGTTGTTTCTGAGAAAATACACATTTTAAAATGCATTTCCGGTTATGTGGTGGTTGTTTTTTTTCCTCTACAGCCTCCTATTCATCCTTTTTTTAAGCTGGTGGCTGGCAAAGTAGCCATTCCTTCAGGAAAGGGTGTACAGACCAACTTAAATACATCCAGTGCTGCTTCCAACAAACCCCAGAGATCTGCCATAAAAGAAACAGGGAAGGAAGAACAAATTCCCTCCCCAAAGGTTAAACCAAGCCAGGGACAGGCTCTGACTGCTAAGCCCTCTGGAATCACTATACATAAGGAGAGCTCCTCAGACAGTTCCTCAGACAGCAGTGAGGAAGAAGCAGAAGCTTCGACAACAGCCAAGCATGAGACACAGCCTGGTAAGAGAAGCCAAATTCCACCAGGGGTGGGTGGCAGGAGGATCTCTTCAGAAACACTTGGAAGTTTGGAAGCCCAGTGAAGAGTAGATATTTGGAAGCACAGCTTGTTATGCACATAAGATGGTATTACCCACACAATGCAGCTTGCTCCTAAAATAAAAAATGTTGCCCACTTGAGACATGTTTATGTGAAAAATCACACCTCTGCACTTGCTTTTAGTTTTAAAAAAAAATGGCTGAGCTCCTGAAATTCTTCTTTCTTTCCTTGAAGTGTTCCTCCACTTCAGCCTCCCCCAGTCTTGGGATATTTTTGGTGGAAACAGTTGGGCATAACAGTTTATCATTTAAAAAAATATATATTTTTATTGAAAGTTTTAATAACAATAGTAAAAGAAAATGCAAGCTCAACTCAGAAAGAAGTGAAAGAAAAAAATAAAAGGTGTACAGAAAAAAGAAAGAAAAAGAAAAAAAATATAAAAAGGTAGCTTCTGATCTTCATCACAAGTACAAACTTAATAATTCATCATCCCCTATAATATCATATGCAAGTATCTCTTCTTCCCATAACCCATCCCTTAGCCATACACAAATACATAAATCGTTAACATTTCAGTTGTAGTGTCAGCAAAAAAGCCCATAAAGGAATCCCAGATTTATACAAGCATGTCTTATTTTAACCTTGGTCAGTGCCCTTTAAAAGGCTCTGCAGTTGAAAGCATGATGGTTCCCTTTGTCTCCCAGTCCTGAAACTTAGGGGAAATCACTGTCTTGGTTTTCTTGTGAAGAGCAGTCGTCTGGAGCACAAGTGGGCGATCTTCTATCCTCTCCTTATCCAGAGAGGTTCCATGAGACTGGTCTCCTCATTGATCCTTGGGTCTTAGCTGCGGATGTCTTAGCTTGCCATTCCTCACGCAGAAGAAGCCCACCGATTCCTCAGATAGAGTCCCACAACAGTTCATGTATCTGAACGTTTAAATCCCCAAAAGTCTGGTTCAGATTAACATTTCAGTTCTCCATTATTGACATTTGTTACTGTAATTGTTCTCGTGAAAGACATGATAGTGTGATTGAAATAGGAATAGAACTGCCGCAAGGACCTCTTTCATTGCATAAGATAAAGGTACCTCTGCAATTCCCATCTCGTGAACTTTCATGAAGCCTTTATAATAAGCAAAGCTAAAAATGTTAAGAGTCACACTATGTAACTGGACGACGAACATAAGCCTTAATTTGACTTGATCTTCCCAGTTCCCACACTCTTTATGTCACAGCAGCTTTTAGTTTTTCCAGGACTCTGAGGTCTCTGTTTGCTTTTTGCAGCCACCCAGCAGAAACAAGAGCCAAAAAAAGAGTCAGAGAGCTCATCTGAGGAGTCCAGTGATGAAGAACAAGAAGCTTCTCAGGTATTTTTTCATGATCTCGGGTACAAGTTAACTTAGCATCATTGGATATTTTGTCTTATCTTACAGAGAGGGAGGGGAGGGAGAAAGCAAGCAAACTAGGCACCTGAAGATGGAGGAAGTAGTCATTAGGAAAGAGTATGATCCAAGTTGTCAGGAGGATCTGTTGTGCTGGTGAATCCAAACATGGACAACCAGTGGGCTTGAGATTCAGCTGAACAGCCTGGCCCAGTGGAGAAAGTCAGGATTTTTAACAGAGTTTGTTGCAGAAAATTAAATCCAGAAAGCACACACAGGCAGACTGATGCAGCAAGATTGATTTAAATAAGAAACTTCTTTATATACAAGAATATATATACAATACCAACATAGATTCTTCTTCAACGTAATAGCAGTTACAGGCAGGAGAGAACAGTTAGTTTCATTTCAGCAGTTCAGAGTGGACTGAGAGTACAGAGTGGGCTGAGCCACGCCCAGCCTTCTAGCTTCAGTTTCGATTCTCTGCACAGACTCAGATGTGTTTAGCTCCCATTGGCTGACTTAGTTGCTGTGCCTATTCATTGGCTGACCTTGTTACCATTGGCTCTCCCAGTTCATGAATAATCTGACAATTTTGTACTAGTATTGTTGTTGGCCTGGGATATGAACAAGTAGCCAGACATCAGTCCTGGAAGAAGGCAGTCCTGAAAGGCCTGGCAATCAGATCAGGACTAGGACATGGCAAGTGGCTTAACCAAGTTGAAGAACTGCACTTACTGGGGATGCTAGGGAAAGCAGCAGCTGGTCACATATGGATGGAGGGCCAAGTGTGACGGCAAAGCCAAGAGCAGGGACCGTCCCAGAGTGAACAAAGATCAAGGAAAGGGCAACTTGCAAGGAAAAATGTCAGAGCAGCCAGAAGGGAGTTGAGGTGGATTCCTGGCAGGAAAGGAAAGAGCTGAGAGACACAGAGATATCAAGTAGTGGCTTAAGTAGGCTGAAATTGAGGCCTCACAAGGCCGAGAAAACACTGTCCCAGTGCTAATAATAGGAAACACTAAAAGCAGTGCCCCAACCAGCGGAGACCTCATCCATGGAGAGCTGGTTAATGGGACTGCTATCAATAGTACTAAGACAGAACTGACAAACTAGAATAGGATGCATAGAAAGAAAGTCTAAATGAAAGAAAATAGTGTAAGGGAAGGATATTTAGGATCTACAGATAGGGGGATAAGAATGGAGGTAATCAGAACTCAACTAAAGCAGAATAGTGTAATAATAACAATAGTAGAAAATAGAACAGAAATTGTAGAAGACGGGGGAACGGCCATGAAGGGCAGGAGGAAGAGCTGCTGCCAAGACAAAAGTCAGATAAAAGTGGCCTGAGAATAACTTGGGAAAGCATCTTAGGCAGGCTTCTCCCTGGTTCACATGGGGATGGAGGGAGAAGCACATTCAGACTTTAAAGATTCTGTTACTATAGAGTCTACCTGGTAAAGCTGACAAAAATAGAAATTAAAGCTGAGCTAATTAAGGACAATAGAATAGAGTTTAAGAAAGGTCTTAGAATGGTAAGATGAAAGATAAAGAAACGTATTGTAAATAAAAAAGTGATAGGTGGTCTTTCTTTTGTGGTAAAATCACCTTTCCCTTGGGAGTCAACAAGTGTGCCTTGTCTGCACAATCCATGAACCTACAATATGCCTCTGAACAAAGGATTATAAAATCAGAACCTCCATAGTTAGCATGTTGGTTGCATGCTTTCTGAACTTGTACTAATCAGGGTGGGTGGATTGATTTAATGAAAATGAAAAATACAGAGCATTAAATAGCTACAGGAGGAACTGTACTATGCATGCAGCAGCAGTTTTCAGATGCAATTTAAGCCATGCCTTAGCTATAAAAGTTGTCTTTATGAGCAATGTGTGGTACCAACTGAAGATCTGTGACACATTAGACGTGCATGCAAGCATGGGACTGTAGTAATCGCCAACAACCTCCCATATGCATATTTAAGAGGGAATGAACAGAGAAGCAAATTTATCCTGCAGGTTATAAATCCATACAACATATGAATACTTCCCCTCCTTTTCTAGAAAATTGAAGCATTTAACAGCTCCCCACTCTGTTTGCCTTTTGTCAACAAATGTGCTGACAGCCTACACATTTTTTCATGGCTTAGCCTACACATTACACAAGCTCGTTAGAGGAAGAAAGCAAAAGTTTTGAAGGAATTTGGATTTGCATGGCCTTATGTGAGCCTTGTGTTGTGTGTCCTTTTTTTTTTTTTTCAAGAACTTAAAGTTTGACAGCCCTCTCCCTTCAATTTGTAGCCAGAATGTTGCCCCCTAAACGCATGTATCCAAGTAACTTATTGGGGGATGCATACATGGGAACTTGAGTCCCATGGGAATGAAAATTGACTAAATTTAGACTGCCTCCCCTCTATTGCAATTACCCTGCCCATCAGGACAGGATTGTTACAGGTTCCATCAATTAGGGTTTGTCATCTGATGAGACCACAAAAAAGGAACTTCTCAGGTCTTTGGCTTGGCGCCTTGCTGGCATCCTGCCATCAAAGGCTAGGAGGGAGGGAGGGTTCATGGGAGGGAACAAATGGGCAATCAACCTGTTTGTGTACGTGATGGGAAATTGGGATGGGGTGGGGGGGAATGACAGCTTGATGAAGAGCAAGAGAGCTTGGAACCAGTTTGTGCCACCACACAAGGCTGTGCACCCTGAGAAAGAACGTGAATTACCCTAAACATCTCAGCATTCTCAAAACACCTAGGCCAGGGGTCCCTAACACCCAGGCCGCGGCCCACTACCGGGCCGTGACCTATTCAATACCAGTCTACCCCCTGCCAGACTGCCAAGCCTCAAAGGTTGGGGCCCAGTGACGTAGGCAGACTCTTATTGGCTGAAGACTGACTGGTCATGGGGGAGGGCTGGAATGGGGGGAAACTTTCTATATCTTTTGAGCACAGGAAACTTAATTCTAGCCTGGCTTTACTGCAACCAACATCTTTTAGTAAAAGAATCTATCACTTCAACCAAATGGAGTTGAGGGTCTTTCTTTCCTAAGAGATCAGACTGGGGCAGGTCTGACAGGTGGCGCCTTCTTTTGGGAACAATATTAACCCCCACCCTGCTGCTTTTCCGAAAGGCTCTAAAAATGGCTATATCAGTGGAACCGGGGCTACAAATGGAAATGGAGCTGATCGAGTAGCTACCCTAATTGTGTTGTTGCTACCATGGGGGATGGGGTAGGATTTTAAAATGGTTTTATTATATGATAGATCTTTTACATTTTTAAATGTAAGCCTCCAGGACTCACCTATGTATGAGTTGAGCAGCTAGATAAATTTGTTTAATAAATAATACATCTAAAACAGCCTTCCCTATCCAGACTCTTTCATACAGTTATCAAGAGTGGAGCTTTTTCCAAAATGTCCAGTCAGAATAATGGACATCAGACTTGGAAGTCTATAATAAAAGCTCTGGTAGATCTTTGTTTCATGCCATTTCTCTCATGTGTCAGCACTGCTATGAAGTTGTGAAAAGTATTGAACTAAACAGATACTGATAAATTTTGCTAATTGAAGAGATTGGGATATATCACTCTGTTAACTGCCCTTGCTATTAATCACATGTTCATACATTATTTCTCTCTCTTTCTTATTTCTTCACTCCTAGTCTCTTTTAACGGGGTTATCAGGTCCTCACAAGATCCAGGCATCCACTGTGGCAGCAAGTCCTCTGCTCTCCAAACAGGGTTCTGTCAGTGCTCAAGCAAAGTCATCTGGGAAGCCAGCTCCTGCTGACAGCACATCATCAACTGACAGCTCTTCAAGCGATGCTGAGGAAACTCACACACCGAAAACAGGTTGGCTTTGAAGGAACTGTTGGTACAGAAGACTAAAAGGAAAGCACTTTTTAGGGAGTCTATGACAATTCGCCATGGCCAACTTGCCACAGCCAACTCACTGCAGGACAAGAGTTGCACTAATATTAAAGAAATAGTGCGATGGAATCATTAAAGAAAGGATGCAAAAGGAGGGACAGAATGAAATGTGAATGGCAAAAACGGGGGGGGGGGTTAAATAATTAAATAGAATTGTTAAATTGTCCCACAACGAGTTGTCCTACAGCGAATTGGCTGCAGCAAGTTGACTGTGGCAAGTTGTCCCATTCCACTTTTTAGGAATTCAGGAACTTATCTGTATAGTCCCAACCCTCGACACATTCATTTTCCAGAGGCAACTGGACTCTTAAATCTCCCCTTTTTCCAAATCCAAGCTTATACACTTATTTCAACTGGGTGAAGATTTTCTGGATCAAGAAAGGATCCTGCTACATTTGTTTTTCTCAAAATCTCACTATGTTTTGAAGGATTCTCTGAGATTTGTCCTGTGCAGAGACATTTAATGGTTGGGTTACAGTTGAAAATTTGTGATCTTATTATATAATGGGCTTAATGATTCTTTCTAAATGAAGATAAACTTTCCGTAATTGGGTAGCCTGGCTTATTATTGTTGTTGATTTATTATTTTTATTTATTTGTATCCCACCTTTATTATTTTCATAAATAACTCATGGCACAAATATTCAACACTTTCCTCTTCCTATTTTCCCCACAACAACAACCACCCTGTGAGGTGAGTTGGGCTGAGAGAGAGTGGTTGGCCCAAAGTCACCCAGCTAGCTTTCATGCATGGGGAGGCAGGTCTCACGGTCTCCTGCTTTCTAGCCTGGTGCCTTAACCACTAGACCAAACTGTCTAGTGGCTATGGAGCATCTGAGACTGGGAAATGTTTAATTCTTAATGTAATGCAACATTTTTTCATATTGTTAAGACTAAATTTTAAGCCCAAATTCTGAGATAAAGCTCTTTTGTTATGCAGGAGAAAGTTGCCCTAATAAAATGTATTTTTCTTTTAATTGGACAGATCAGAATAGAAATACATCTAGCTAGGTGTAACTGTAAAACAGTTCTGTAAATTAGAAAGTATCTGTTTTAAAAGTTAATCAGGCCAAGCCTTTCCCCAGCTTTTCTTCCAAAGGTGTGACATCTGCAACTTCTGGAATTCCCAGGTGGCCTTAACAAGTGCTTTAGGTTGTTTTCCTTGAATAGAGCCTAGAACCTTGCTGGCTGAGGAATTCTGGGAATTGAAGTCTACACATCTTAAAGCTGCCAAGGATGAGAAATACTGTCCTAAAAAAGATCTTCGGTTGCCCAATACTGTTCTTTATTGCTGAACTTATTGAGCTTAGATGGTGTTGTGTGAGGCAACTGGCTGTCCACATTGTGTTAGAATTACATTTCTGATAGTCCAAATCAATGTGACAAGGTTCCAAGTTGCATAAGATCGAGATACAAAAGATGTCTCATATCTGCACATGTTGTCTAAGACACATGTGGGCAACTTCCACCCAGTCAATAAACATAGTTTATTTCCTTTCTTCAACTTGGGGGCTTGACCATGGGGTGATGAGGGTCAGTTAGGTGTGTGATGCGGTGGGGTTAAATTTGGGACCATTGAGGGGTGTTTAGAGTAGTGTTTTACTACTCAAAATGACTGTTAACCCGCTTAAAATCTAATGCATCTATTTTGAGCCTCTGTTCTTTTTCTTTAATGCCTAGTGCTCAAAATCACCAATTTGCCACCAAGTATTGGTGCAGCCATTTATGGACAGGAAGATCTGGAAAAATTAATCCAGGGGAGCTGTATTCCTCCATAGGGCACAGACTATCCATCCCTGATCTAATTCCATGATGGGTATCCTAAATGAAGGTGTAGGATGGCTCATGTAGTCCAAATTCATTTGGTCATCCCTACTTTGAGTCAATCGATGTGTTCTGTGAGTGTGTGTATGTATAATATAATATATATTATATGAGGATTTTGGTTCTGCTGACCATATCACTAGGTAATATTCATTCAAGTCTGAAGAAAAGGAAAAAGTCTGTTCTTCAGACAAATGATTAAAATAAAGGCCTGCTGACAACCTCACTGAAAGACTTTGGTTGCTACTGGTATCTACTGGATAGCAGTTGATAGCAACCTTCGAAATACGCCAAACTATTTTTGTACTGTGTGCTCAAAAAAGGCCTGAAGAGAATAAGATTTTGCAGATTAGTCCCAGGAGTGCTGGCAGATAGAATAGTTAGCATATTTATATGTCAGATTTCTCTTTCCTTTTCTGCTGCCTGCTTAAATTATTCCCTAGCTTGTAAATAGAGGTGGCTGTGAAAGCTTGACAAAAAAAAAAAAAAACCCCTCACAATCCAAAGATCTATATTGTGTGAAGACAGAAAGATCAAGTTTTGAGGGGCTGTCTAAAAGTGTTGTTGAACTGGGTCCCTTTTTTGTTTTCTGGCAGCACTGGGGAAGCATGTTAATGCTGAGTTGAATTCTGTCCTGGTTCTGGGACCGTTTGACTTATCAGCAGTAAAGAGTCTTGTGACAGCTTAAAAGCTAATCATCAAAAGGCTAACAACTTGGAACATGAAGCTCAACATACTTTTACATGTGATATATTTTGAACATGTGCATAGGTAAACTACAGAAACCTTCTGTTTAAGATAACCTTGACTTGATTCCCTCTAAAAAAAAAAAGTTAATATCAGATCCCATACTTCCCAACCATTGGCCAGATTGCCTAGTAATTTTAAGACAAACATATCTGAAGAGCGTGGAGTGGTAAAATGGCATTTAAAATAATTGTACGACTCTTGTATCTGAGAATTTCCTGGAGCAAGCTGAAACGGGAATATAGCCATGACTGAGTAAACTCGTGGATTGTAGCATGTTCAGTCAGCACCTAGAAAGCAGCAAAGCACAGGGAAGCAAAAAGCTTTTATAGCTTATGCCATTTCTTTACGTATCATTTATTCATATTACATCATAAGTTTTGATGTTGAGTTGGAATGATTTACCCACAAATTAGCAGTACTTTATAGGGATCATGTTCTTAATAGTTGCTAAATTGTAAAAATTTGTTTCTACAGAGATCACCTCGTTGCCTTCTTCCGGAAAGGAAGCAGCAGCTGCTAAGGGAAAGGGGGCAAGGAAACGGGGACTGAAGAGCACCAGCTCCAAGCCTCCCCCAGCAAAGAAAGCTGCAGCAAAGGCTCAGAGCAATGGCCAAGCCCAAGAGACATCTGTGGTACAGTTGCCAGAATCACTTGCCCCATCGTTCAAAGCTCTCCTTGGGAACAAAGAGCAGGACACGGAACAAGGAACCCCAGAGGATGCCCAGGCTAACCCCGTGGCAAAGGCCAAGACATCGAAAAATAGAAAGAAAGAGAAGCCATCCAAGAAACGGAAACTGGCAGATGGGGACACTGGCCCTTCAAAGGGCAAGAAGCTTAAAATGCAGAGCGCGGAAGAGTTAAAGTTAAAAAAGAAGAAAAAGAAAGCCAAGTCTTCAGACAGCATCAAATCAACAAAGAAAAAAGACAGCAAAGAAAAGTCTGATAAAAGTGAGAACTCCATCCCTATTCCATGTGGGCATATCAAAGCTGGGAGCTAATTAATGTTCCTGGTCTTATTTTTTTTTCTTCTTCTTTTCATTATTTAATGCATTCTGCTGCCCCCTTGTGGTAAAGAGGTATTGCTTACCAATAAGCAGTTGTTACCAATGCTTTACCAATTATTACCAATTCATTTGTGTTGGTAAAGGGAGTAATATGTGGGGAAAGGTTTGTTCAGTATATGCAACTTTAGCACTCTGATGTACCCCTCCTTATACCTGTGTAAAGAAACTATCCCAACACACCTCTTGGTTCCAGTCTAAAGAAAAGCAATTAAGTGAAAAGGGTAGGCAAGAAGGCTTTTCAGAAGATATATTTAGGTCTGTTCTTTAACATTCTTCAGCTTCTTCCTTCCTTGTTGTATGGGTTTCTTCTGCTTTAACTACTTCCCCTTTTCTATGATGCTCCCAGTCCTTTTTGAGCCCTAGAACAGAATAGAATAGAATAGAATAGAATAGAATAGAATAGAATAGAATAGAATAGAATAGAATAGAA
>QLTV01001320.1:2678272-2709555 GCA_003457575.1 Thermophis baileyi | reverse complement strand
GATTTCTGAAGGCCAGCTGTTCTACTGGTTAATTGTCCTCACTGTTAGAAAGTTTCTCCTTAATTCCAGATTGCTTCTCTCTTTGATTAGTTTCCAACCATTGTTTCTTGTCCTGCCCTCTGGTGCTTTGGAGAATAATTTGACCCCCTCTTCTTTGTGGCAGCCCCTCAAATACTGGAATACTGCTATCATGTCACCCCTAATTCTTTTCTTTAGACTAGACAGACCCAAAACCTGCAGCCATTCTTCATATGGTTTAGTCTCCAGGTCTTTGATCATCTTAGTTGCTCTTCTCTGAACTTTTTCCAAAGTCACATAATCTTTTTTCTGTATGGTGACCAAAATTGGTTGCAGTATTCCAGGTGTGGTCTTACTAGGGTTTTGTACAGCGGCACTAATACTTCACATGATGTTGATTCTATGCCTCTATTTTTACAACCCAGGATTGTATTAACTTTTTTGGCTGCTGCTGCACACTGCTGGCTCATATTCAAGGGATCATCTGAACTGATTCCCAATTATCTGATCCTACTGTGATCCTCAGGGTCACCTTCCTTTTTTTGTTCTTCTGTCCAGGGTTGGTCTAGAACATTTGGATGCACCAACTTAATAGTTTTCCTTAAAATGTGATGTTACACTTGCCTACTTTGTGTTTGCTCTGTAATGTCCCTTATTTTTATCATAGGCACTTTTGTGTGAGCAGGTGTCTTCAAGTCAATTCAACTAGTTGGCCTAGTCCAGGGGTGTCAAACTCAAGGCCTGGGGGCAGGATCCAGCCCACAGGGTGCTTAGATCTGGTCCGCGGGGCCTCCCTGGAAACAGCGAAGGACTGGCCCACGGTGCCTCTGCCAACAAACACAGAGCTCAGGGAGGCCGTACAAGGCCCCCCCCCCGGGCTCCGTTTTTGGCCACAATGGCCTCCTGCAGCCCTCTGCCAGTTTAAACGGAGGCCCAGGGAGACCACGTGCTCCGTTTTCGCTGGCAGAGTGCTGCAGGAGGCCATCGCGGTCGAAAACGGAGCCTCGATGAGTGATGTCGAGCTGGCCACGCCCCCTGACCACCACCACCCTGAGATCAAACACCACCCTGATGCGACCCTCAATGAAATCGAGTTTGACACCCCTGGCCTAGTCCCTGCAGTGTTCTTGGCAAGGTTTCCCAGAAGTGGATTACCATTGCCTGCTTCCTAGGTCTGAGAGAAAGTGACTGGCCCAAGGTCACCCAATTGGCTTTGTGCCTAAGACAGAATTAGAATTCTCCTGGTTTGTAGCCTGGTGTCTTAACCACTACACCAAACTGACTCTCCTATTTTGGGGGTTGGTTTTTTTAGTAGAACAAGAGTTTAAATCAACACAGAACCAAAGTTAAAAACAAGTTTAACCAGTTCCTTTACTTTATCCCCATGTGAATTAGCCCACCTGATCAGTTTTCCTCTGGCACCATCCAAAACAAGCAGTCCTTTGGTTTTGGATTTGTTCACCACCCCTCAAATAAAATGTCCCTCAGTGTTCCCAGCTGGAGCAGTGCTTTTGGTAAAACACTTCTACCTTCTGAAGTGGAGGTACACTAGCCCTTTGCTGTACTGTAGAAGAAAAGCACATGCTGGCCTGGGTGCAAAATACAAGACTCCTGTATTTAACCTGTTTTGATACACGATTACCCATGATTTCTTTCTGATTTTCTGGCGAGAACAGATGGTGGAGGCTGAAGAGCCTAGCTAGGATATGTTTTAGGAAATGGCTTCCTTTGCTGCGTGGCTTTAAAACTGAAATGGAGGCAACTTTCCCAGCTCAGGCATATGCTCACAGTTTTCACAGATAGAGCCGAAAAGGGCGCTTCAGCTACAACGGCTGCTGAGTGGTCATATTCAGCAGTACCTGAATAAATCATGAATATCAGTGCAGATGAGTCGATCTTAAGAAGGCTGCATTTAGAGAGCCACTGTAAACCCTAAGAGAGAGGGAGTTGCTGAGGCACTATTAATCTTGCTATTCAAAGAGCAGCTCCAGCCAATTCAGTAGTTCCTGCTGAGGCATTTGAGTTGCCTGCCGGATTCTCAAACTGAAATGGTCACAGGCTTCCGCTAGGAAAGGGAGAACAAGAAGGAAAGAGGCTCTTGTATGGAGACTCGGATTTTACTGATCTTGATATTTTACTGATCTTGATACAAGTTACCCTCTTTACTGAGGGTGGGGGGGAAACCCCATTTATTTCCATACTCTGCTTCACTTGACTAATGTATACAAGAATAGGCGGTAATGCTATAGAAAAGTACACGTAAAAAAAATGGGGTGGAAATTATTTGTCATGTATAAAAACCACCCAGATATTCTGTTCTGTGTACATATTTGTCCTCTTTTAGATTTTCTGGTTTTTATCCTATTTTTGCCAGGGTCTCATGTGAATCTGAGTAAACAGGTAGACTATATTTATATCAGTATAAACATATAAAAAGACCAAGTTCAGAAATAGTGTTGACATTTGACATAAATGACAGATTTCATTTACTATACTTCAGAAACAAAATAACCCAACATACAAATAATAGCTATCTTAGATTCAGTAACTATTTTACTCTTTTTGTAATTGGCAATGTGTCTTTAACGTTGTTGTGTAAGAATTCTGGCCTATTCATCCATGGCATATTGCTCTTTCCATAATCCTACACAACATTTCCATGGGGTTTAGATCTGGAGTTTGCCTTGACCATTCCAAAATATTGAATTTGCCCTCCTTCATCCATTTTGCTGTAAACTTCCTTGTAAGTTTGTACCTTTGAGATCATTGCTTTGATTTATAAATTTCAGGTTCAGCTAATGATGGCAGATCATCCAGGTCCTGAGACAGAAAAACATTTGCCAACACATGACATTGTTATCTCCATACTTAATAGCTGATACGAGATTCTTTGTCCAAACTAACATTACTATGTCTTTCAAGGAGGCTCTAGTCTAAATCAATAGTTTTCGTTTCTCTTGTCAGTGAATTCTCCAGAAAAACTGAATGATTGTAACAGTCAGAATATATCTGTAGAAGTGAGAACCTAATCATGAGTTGTTAATGTTCTTTTCCTCTCCAGAGTCCCTTGTTTTTACTCCCCTAGCACTGTCTCTAATTCTATCTTGCTTTTGGAGGCTTTCATCTTTCATTGTCTGTAACATGATTTATAAAATCTCTCGCCATCACTCAGAGAGGAGAAAGGAGTACATTTTATGGCAATCATAGCAACCTGCCTTTGACCACGCTGGCAAGGACTTTAGGGAGCTAGGTTCAACATATTCAGAGGATGACAGTTTAGGAAATGGTGAATTAGGATTTTTATTCAGTTTCAGGAAATCATACCATCTCTTCTATTTGAAGTCACTCCAGAATGAGTATATAATATATAATGAACTCAATTACAAATACATTGTTAAATCAGATTATAAATACTGAAAATATTAAATTTTCAGAGGAATACCATCTTCTCTCCTAGGAATAAGAGAAGGAAGGGAGCTGCAAATGATCAGCTGTTGTATGCTCTGCATTAGTCTTGTTTATGTGTCCAGATAGTGAAGCAGATTTGGTTTCACTCTGGATACGCTTTAGCATGCTGTTATGTTTGGGTTTTAACGACTCTCTTAGCTAAGTTCAAAGTTGAACAACTATGATGGTGTAGATTATTATTGGGATTTTCTGTGTGGTGCCATGTATGTGAAGCTTGAACACTAACATGGTTGGTACAAGCCAACCTTAAGAGTTATCTTTGTGCCCAAGAAAGACTTGGGAATTATCCTCCTAGGAATTCATAGAAAATAACAGCACATGGCTGCAGATAAATTTACAAATGTGCCCATCTGTTCAGGAAAAAAAGAGAAGGTGTGTTGGATGGTGGTGGTAATAGCATCGTAGTGACAAAAGGGAATGAGAAGGAGCATTAACACCAATTAGCCTCCTAGTAAATGGCTACTTTATAATCCCGATTCCCCAGAGCAGCTATTCTTGTGACATTATCCCAGACATGCTGTTAACATTCCAAATATGCCTGAATTGAAAGTTGGCAGTGTGAAATAAAACGGGGTGACGAGCATGAAAATAAACTGCCCAATGCTTGTCCCTGCCAGCAAGCAACTCCGGGTAGGCCTCAACGTACGACCACAATGGAGCCCAAAATTTATGTTGTTCAGTGAGAAATTTTTTGAGAGAGTTTTGCCTCATTTTACGACTTTTCTTGCCACAGTTGTTAAGTGAATCACTGCAGTTGTTAAATTAGTAACACGCTTGTTATTTGAACCTGGCTTCCCCATTGGCTTTGCTTGTCAGAAGGTCGTAAAAGGTGATCACATGACCCCGGGACACTTCACCCGTCATAAATGTGAATCAGTTGTCAAGCATCCAAATGTAAATCACGTGACCATGAGGATGCTGCAACAGTCATAAGTGAAAACTGGTCATAACTCACTTTTCAGTGTCGTAACTTCGAACAGTCATTAAGAGAACTGTTGTAAGTTGAGGACTACCTGCATTAAAAGTTCCTTGTGGGCTGACTTCAGTTGCTTAATCCTGTCTAATTTTCTTGCCTTCACGGGACTTCCTTATTCTACCACCTCTTTTGCTATCCTAGTTAGTGAGAAAATAAATACCTGAGACCTCATGCCTGGATTAAATTAGCAACAACACAGTGAAACCTCGTTTTAATGGTCCATTTGAGGAGAGGGTTTTGAAGTACATTACTGAGGCAGTTTATAGGCAAATGGTATAAATTGCTCTGTAATGATTAAATGAAGGAAAATTAATTTAACTGCCTCATCTGGAATATTCATTTGCAATGCATTTATCCCTTATTGGGGTGGGGGAAGGATCTTTGGATGGTAAATTGATCCATTGCGCTTGAAATCTGCTAAATGCGGGTTTGTTCAAATCAAGGTATCTTTGCATATAATTTTAGCCCCCCCCCCCCTCCAAAAAAAATCCAATTGCAATAAATAGGAGATTCTGGTGCAAATCTGGATGTTTGTAGAAAAACAGCTGACTTAGCACTAGATTTTTCTAGCACAACTTTGGCACTCATTCACAATATGCAGGTTCTTGACATGTTGTAGTAATCATTTCCTTAAATGGCATTGGAATCCAAGAAATAAAGTATCTTGGGGAATTTGGTACAACTGGTCCTGCACTTAAAATCATCCAAAGCTGGGAATGTGCTTTTATGTGGCCCCAGAACATTTTTTTAAAGATGCAATCTGAATTGTTTACCCTGTACTATTCAATGTCTTACAGAGAAAAAGAAGAGCAAAAATGTGGAGAGTCTTGATGCAGATGGGTCACAGAAGAAAAAGAAGAAAAAGAAGGTAGGAAAGAATATTCTTGTTTTGAACTATGGAGATTCTCAGCCATCCAAGTCACGGTTGTCCCAAAGGTGCTTTTTTTCAAGAGGCCACTGGACTTTCTGGTTTTTCTTTGAAGACGTTTCCGCTTCTCATCCAAGAAGCTTCTTCAGCTCTGACTGGATGGTGGGGAATGGAAGGATTTATATTCCTTGCAGGCAGCTGGTCTTTTGCATTCTTTTAGAGAGTCATTGAGGCCACCTGGAGGTTTATCTGTGTCCTCAGGGTCACCTGAGTGGTGCAAATGGGTATAGAGCAGGAGTGTTAAACTCTCAGCTGCGGGCTGGATGCGTCATGCGCTGGCCACGCCCACCCCCGTTTTAGTGAAGGGGGAAAGTCGTGATATGTCACATGATGCGAGTTTGACACCCCTGGTATAGACCCTTCTTGGAACTGTTGAAAGGATTGTGTTGTAGACTGGAGACAGATGGTGTCGTATCCCTCCCCCTCTGTTGAGAGAGGGCTGTTCAATTTTGACATAGATGGCCTCTTTGACCCCTCTTTCAAACCTGCGCTCCTCTCTGTCCAAAATGTGGACTTTGCTGGCTACAAAAAGTAGCCTTTGTCTTTTAAATGAAGACCGACTGCTGAATCTTGTCCTGATTGGTTTGTTCTCCTATGTTGTGCCATGCGTTTATGGAGTGGTTGTTTTGTTTCCCCCATGTACAGATCTGCACATGGTTCACCGAGAAAGGTTTTCAAATAAAAACCAGAAAGTTCAGTTGCCTCTTGAAAAAGCAGCTTTGGGTCTTGTTTTGAACTGTTTTGTATGATATATGTATCTGGTACAAATTAAACTCTTATCAACCAGTACAGGATTGAATGTGCAGAGGGGAAATCACCCCACCATTAATTGGTTTCGTTACAGTCCTGAACAGGTACATATTGAATGGGTCAGTAGACTTTGAGCAATTGGTCTCATCATTTTGTATTTATCTGACTCAGGCATATATTTATTTCAGTGAGTATATAGAGCTACCCTTAGACTCATGACATTATTATTTTTTTATGCTCCAAAACTCTTTTAAGAACACAGGTATACAATTTGAGGTCACACGTGGCCCCCAGAAAATTCCCTAGGTTGATTGTTATTAATGTGATGGAAGAGGAAAACTATTAAATGGAAGAATAATTTTCTTATGCACTTCTGCACAAAAGTAGTGTTTCTAGGAGACTCCTTTGGAGAAGAGGTGCTTTAGCCTAGGTCAGGGGTGTCAAACTCGGGGCCCATGGGCCGGATACGTCAAGTGCTGGCCCTGCCCCCGCCCGGTTTAGCAAAGGGGGGAAAGTCCCAATACGTCACGTGACAACACGAGTTAGACACCCCTGGCCTAGGTAATGCATTGGGTAATATATCAGAGGTGGGATACTGAAAAACATCCCTCGTTTGGAAATACAGACAAGGTCATAAATAACTCTTTTAATATAATCTAAAAGGCTTGCTTCTTCTAGAATTAAGTATTGGAAGGGATTAAACCAGAAAGGAAGTGACAAATTTTGTTGTTTTTGTTATTTTAGAGGCCAAGGATTCTTTAGTATGAAACATTCCATCTGTTCTTTTGCACACATGTTGAACAGGGCCAATTACTCTTGTTCAGCTTGTTTTGCTTAGCTTTTACCTATCCTCCAGAACCTTCAGAATATATTTACTCAAAAGATAGTGTGATCTTTCCCCAGAAATGTATCTTTCTTCAACACAAATGAAAGCCAAACTCTGCTTTTGAAACTGAGCTCTTTTCCATTGAAGAATTGAGAAGTCTCTGGGTGTTTTTTTCCCCCAACACAGTCTGTATTTCTTTAGCACATTATTATATCTCTGTGTTATGTGTGAAAAGAATAATTTGAAATCTTTTGCTTTGTGATTCTTTCAGAAAACGGATAACCTTCCAGAAGAGGCATGAACATGTAAGTATGCTGAGCCATCCCTGCAAATTATATGTTAGATGAGCACTCCTTAATCTATTGCCATCATCCTTGATCCTTTCCTGTGCTCAGTTGGAACAAAAGGAGCTGTAGGTATGTCAGGAGGTTATCAGACATAGAAAGGCAATTAGGTGACACTGAGTTCAAAGTGGCTGAATGGGAAAGAACCTTTTTTTTTCTTCTAGAATTTAACAATGATTTTCACTTGTCTGCCAGCAGTGCTTAGAATAGAACAAATAGAAATAAAACTCTTGCAGAATAATTTTTCAAGTTGTAATAAAGTCAGCAAATCAGATAACAGAATAACGTAGTTGGAAGGGACCTTGGAGGTCTTCTAGTTCAACTCCCTGCTCAACTCCCTATAGACAAATGGTTGTCCAATTTCTTTTTAAAAATCTCCAGTGCTGGAGCACCCACAACTTCTGGAGGCAAGTCGTTCCACTGAGTAATTGTTCAAACTGTCAGGAAATTTCTCCTCAGTTCTAGTTTGCTTCTCTCCTTGCTTAGTTTCCATTCATTGTTTCTTGTCCTGCCTTCAGGTGCTTTGAAGAATAGGTTGACCCACTCTTCTTTGTGGCAGCCCTTTAGATATTGGAACACTGATCATATCACTTAGTCCTTGTGAAATGTGGGAATGCATTTAATATATGGTGGAAGGGCTATGGATGCAGTGAAAGGGGCAAAGATGAAAAGTAAGATGAGGTCAGGATTTGGATTTTGTTGTAAATTTGTTTGAAATGAATCAACCTATTTTAGGACGTACACAAACGTTTTCTGTTTTTTACCACCTGTAAGTATCAAGGATACTGCATAACTAAAATGTGTGGACACAATCAAGGGGGGTTCTGGGAGAGAAACAAAGGGATTGGGGTCCATCTCCTGGAGGTATACCTTCAAAATAAAGCAAGATTGGGCTAGGTTAATATTTTGATGAGAAATCATAGAAATCCCATGGCAATTAAAATAATAAGACAGTAACTGTGTCTCAGGGTTGAATTGTGGAGTCCTTGCTACTCTTTGGGCTTGGTTGTTTGCTTGTAGACATTTCAGTATCCAAGTAGGTAACATCAGTGCCAGTGAATGTGGAATTTGCTCCCTATTAATATACAGTACCCTACTCTGCCAGTTTTAGTGGGGGGTGTGGTTTTCTCCTTGATAGTTCCTTGATTAAGGGTATTGTTTCGTGCTTGATTGTTTACCCGGTGTTTAATCCCTGCTTATCTGGATATTGGCTGCTGTGTAGAGGATGTGTTGTTATATTTTTCTTAGGGTTTTTATTGTCCCTTTTGAATGGTGTGTAAATAAGGTTATTCCCATGTGACACGTTCATGGTTGATTTGTCTGAGTGCCAGGCTTCCAGGAATTCTCTAGCATTTTTCAACTTGACTAGGCCTAGGATGCTCACAGTCTCCCAGTTGAAACTATGGTTGAGTCTGTCCATGTGTTGTGATATTAAAAAGTTTTCATTGTGTCTCCTGACTGCTAGTTGGTGTTCATGGATGTACTCTGCTAATATTCTGCCTGTCTGCCCTGAAGAGTGTGACTGTTGTATTTAAGATGTTTTGGAGGGCTTTAGCTGGTTTGTGTTGGCCAAACTGGGCAGTCATCCAGACTAGGAAGACAGACAACAAAGTCCAAAAGAAGGCAGTGGCTAATTTTCTTTTTCATTCCCCAAAGAATAGCATGTACCATGTATATGAAACCACCTTGATTGAAAGGAGAAGAAAGCAATGGCAAATACTCCTGTGATGCTGTCAGGAAATCTGCATGGCTATAATTATCAGGAGTTGAGCTGAAACTGATCTCAGTTTTACCTTGTCTTTATTAGTTATGTTTACTAATATATGATTGTAATATAGTAGAGTTTTAATTAATTTAATCAATGTCTTAGCATTGCAGACAATCCTGTTTACATTAGATATTTATAAATTAGATCTCTTCCCAGTCAGATGACCTCCAGATATCTTGGACTTCTAATGCCCCATAATGCCCAACTTTGATCCCATACATGGAGGGCATTGGGCTGTTGTACGTTGCATTACAGAAATTTTCTGTACTTCAGATCACCATAGCTTTGAACTTGATACTCTACTGATTTCATCAAGTTCTGCCTCTGCTACTTTTAGCTTCTTTTTTTTTTTTAAGGTTTCTCTACTGATTTCTTCAAGTTCTGCCTCTGCTACTTTTAGCTTCTTTTTTTTTTTTTAAGGTTTTCTGGTACTTTCCATTTCAATCAGAGATGAAAAAGAGAAATCTTCTTTTCTGGATTTGCTGAATATTCAAATCTGTTTGAAACACTTCTTTTAACTACCTTCCTTTTAAGAAGACCCAACAAACTCTCATTTCAGGGCAAAACGATTGCCAAAAGAATTTCAGGAATACCACCTATTTTGTCTCACCTCCCCACCACAGTGCTTTTCCTAATTTTGTCTTTTTGTCTCCTCTCTCCAGTGGCTTTGTAATTCAACCTGAAGAATGGAAGTACATTAATTAGAAAGGAATTATTCATTTATATTTTTTAAACAACAAAACCAAATGTCAGAGATTGAATTTAATTTATAACTATTTTTACTGATGACTTTTAAAGCTAAGAAACTGTGTGCTTCAAGTGACCTGGATATGGGCTTGGTAGAAGGATACAACTTATATCATTAAGTGAAACGATCTGGATGTCTGAAGAAATCTCTCAGAAGAGGCATGTGCAGAGACAAAAAATCACATGGCTTTGTTTACTGAATTTTTTTTTTAAATTGCTGTTTCTCTTTCCTTTCTTCCCTTTCCTCGACACTTAAGAGTTATATTTTTAAAGGAACACCTCATCCCTTCCCTCCTGCTATTTTTTTTTTAAATCAACTTTTTATTTTCTTTTTCAAGAAGGGACGTCCTTTGTCTCTCTTTATGTCCAGCACGTACAAAATTGTGTTGTTTCTGGATTGGCTTTCCGTCTCATCCTTCCTCTTTTTATTAATAAAAGATTTTGACTGGAAAAAACAGATTTGTGTGTGTAAAACCTAAACAAGTGCACAATTTCTCCACCACACCTGACCATAATTGCTGATAATTTGGCAAAGTTTTGATCTCATACTGAGTATGCTCATGCATTTATGTTCGCCTTTTTAATTTTGGGACAGTCAGGTTCCCAGGCCTCAGATTGTCATGGAAAGTTTATGGAATCTCACTCTGTATTCCTCTAATTTGTTAATGCTTGGCGGGGCTAAGAGTTGTTTTTGTATTAGTCCTAGATATGGAAATGGTTCTTAGTCATCCCATCACCTCCAGAGTGCCTCTCCCACTCTATCCCCATATAGGTTTCCAATTTCATATTCTCTACAGGCGTTTCAAAAATGTCTGAAGAATGGAATACAGGAAGTCAAGGGGTATCTATTCAAAAACAGCCAGGCTGTGAAGAGCATCTACATTCTGCATAAGAAGCAACTAGATTCTGCAATTTCTATAAAATAAAGTCGTGTGTGTGTGTGTGTGTGTGTGTGTGTGTGTGTGTGTGTGTTTCATACCCAACTCTTCTTTTATTCAATCCTGTCTTGTACTAGAAGCGAGACTTGACAGCATTGTAGGAATTTTGGTAGGAAATTCCAACTTGATTATTCCAGGTAAAGGAGGTTGTCCCTTTGCAGCCTAATCAAGAAAGTCACTGAAACATTAAGGTTCTTCCTGCCCAACTACCTTTATCATGACAACACAGAACTTTGCCATGTTGGGGCAAGTTATAATTAACTGACCTTGAAAACCGTTATTATTTTGGATTCTTTTAGGGTTTAGATACAAAGGATGTAAAGAAGCAGCATTCTACCTGCCTCCACTAGGCCTGATTATGTTGTCCTGAAGGAGTGGAATCCTAGAGAAAAACAATTAATTAATGCTTCTATCAAAAACGTACTTACATCACTCTAGGAAAGGAAAAAACCTTTCCTGGAAGAGTGGGAGAATCACAGTCTCAGATGCACATGTTTTGCACACGGTGATTTTAGAAAGTGATGACAATGAAAGATGCATGTAGAACTCGTCTCAACTTTTTTTTAAAAAAAATTGTAAAGTAGGATTGAAATGTCTTGGTTTGTCACCTGTACCAGAAACTAAATAGAGAATGGAAGGGGATAATTATTTGTTCCTTTGGGACTCAATGGCTTCCATTGTCACCAATCATGCGATGGGGGACTTCTGCAATGATTATGAACCTTTCTATTGGGTTATATCCTCCATTCTATGGTGCTGAAGGTCTAGTGTTTGGCACCTTGGTAAAAAGCCCATGATATTGCACGGAATTTCAAATTCCCCTATGCTGTTTAATATCTACTTAAGTCCACAGGGTAAGCCGTCCAGAGTTGCCTCAAACTGTAAGAAGGGTGGCATATAAATTTAATAAATAAATCACGAAAACCTTTGGAGATGCCTGCTCTAATTCTAGGGAAGCAGTTGATCGATCTGCACTACGTAGTTTCCAATACTTCTTTGGCATATCCAGAAAATGACTTGGGAGGGGGCATCACTTTTGTTAAGAACTTGGTAAATATGAATAGAGGAAAACTTGCATAAAATATGCCCAATTTTTCAAACAATATTTGTTGGGTATGCAAGAGAGGGCTTTCTCCTGTACTTGGAATCCCCTCCATGGTTAGAAGTTTCTTCAAACAATTCTAACAAAAGCATGGAAAGTTACTTTATGCTACAAGTTACATTATTTCAGTGTTATTCTGACAAGTTGGCTACTTCCCATTTGCTTCACTCCTCCAAGAGATCCTCACAACTAGTTATAGCAATAGCACTTAGACTTATACCGTGTTTCCCCGAAAATAAGACCCTGTCTTATATTTTTTGAACCCTGAAATAAGCCCTTGTCCTTATTTTCAGGGAGGTCTTATTATTTTGGGGCGCGTGGAGCAAGACGGGGCTCCTCTTGCCGTCTTACCTGATTTCCAGCTCTGTCTCCCTAACCTTAACCAGAGGAAATGGTATTTTCAAGGGAGGGCTTATTTTCGGGGAAACACAGTATACTGCTTCACAGTGCTTTTACAGCCCTCTCTAAGCAGTTTTACAGAGTCGGCATATTGCCCCCAACAATCTGGGTCCTCATTTTACCCACCTTGGAAGGATGGAAGGCCCAGTCAACCTTGAGCTGGTGAGATTTGAACTGCCAAACTGCAGGCAATTGGCAGTCAGCAGAAAAAGTGGTTGTATTGGCTTAACCCACTTGTGTACGGTTTGCCAAGTTTTTCAGTAGTGTTCGTTGTTCATACAATGCCCTGAATCACAAACTAGCTGCACAGGCAAAAATGGCAGATGTTTGGTTTATGGTTTAATGCAGGAGTCCCCAATCCCCGGTCCATGAACTGATACTGCTCCATGGCCCGTTGGGAACCAGGCCCTGCAAGCAGCGAGCGAGCAAAATCATCCCCTCTCCCCAGGGATGAAATTCAAAATTTTTTCCTACCGGTTCTGTGGGCGTGGCTTGGTGGGCGTGGCAGGGGAAGGATACTGCAAAATCTCCATTCCCTCTCCACGCGGCGCCAGCCAGAGGTATATGCTGGTTCTCCGAACTACTCAAAATTTCCGTTACTGGTTCTCCAGAACCTGCTGAATTTCACCCGTCTCTCCCCCCTCCCTCTGCCATTGCTGGTCTGCAGAGCTGGAAAAGTTGGGGACCAGAGGTGGGATTCAGCCGGTTCGGGCGAACCGGTAATAGCGACCTGCAGGCAGGTCTGCCCACCTGCCCCGGCACTATGCCGCCCTATTTAGCCACATTTTCTAAGCCGTGTGCATGTGTACAAGCCCCGCACCCGAGCAAAGCGCACACGCGGAAGGCAAGTGAGCGTGCGCGCACACATGTTCACATTTTCGGTGCTGAGCAAACTGGTAGGTAAATTATGTGAAGCCCACTTCTGTTGAGGACCGCTGGTTTAATGTATTAGGCTACCAGAGACAGTACTGTATGTTATTACAAAATATGAAAACAATCATACGAAAGGGGAAATGGAGGTGTTTGGAAAGGGGTTCTTCATATAAGTATTTTTATGTAAGCCAACTGTTTGTTTTGATCCCTTAACTACTCCATCCGCACCTGCATAACTATGCAGTGGCACTTTGCATCTATTGGATCTGACCAAAGTTTATTAAACCCATCTCTATACATCATACCTTGTGGCGGCTAACCTAGTGTGGTTGTCAGCAAAGCGCAGGTGACTGGCAAGCTTCACTGACTCTAAGCAGAATTCAACCATGGCCTCAATCCTTCGCACTGTTACTATGGAAGGAAGCCCATTAAAATGGTTGCAGCTCACTTCTGAAGGTCATGCATGGGACGTTCTGTGAAAGCTGTTCTTTATGTAGATCCCCCTTCTCTGAAGTCTGCAGTGGCCAAAAAGAAAGGCAGCATCCCCATCACGCTTGCCTTCTGATTGTATGCACAGTCAAATGAAAGCATGTCAGCAGGAATAATAACATCATTAGCAATTACTGAGCAAAATACTGCAGCATCTATTTTCCGCAACTGCAGTTTTTTCAAAGGAGAGGATATTCTGGCAGCCTGTGCGTTGCTAGAATGTGAAAGGGTCAATCATGCACTTCAGCAGAAGAGTGCTTCATTAGTTGGTTACTTTTTTTATTTTGCAAAAGCTTACAATTAAAATCATCTTAGTTTGTTATCAGTGATTATATATTCAGTGTGCATCATTAACAGACCATTGGTATAGGATTGGTATATAAACTTGAGAGCCTATCATCAATTAGAAGTATGTTTTAAACAGTTCTTTGCTTATCTTAACTTGCTCAATAACTATTCTAAAGATTATGTTAAGGATACTACTAAAGAAGGCATGCATACACATCAGCAGGCCAAAGTCTAATACTCTACTAAGCTTTTCCTGGAAAGAAAAAAGCATGCTACCTATGCCATCCAGTTAGAAAAGTTGGCGTTTCTGGAAGTAAGGATGTCCCCTTCCCTGTAAAATAGTGTGCCCCATCCTGGTGTCTGCCAGATGACTGCAAGTCCCAGAATCCCTAGAACAGGTTTCTCAACCTTAGCAATTCTTGTCTCAGTTGAAGCCCAAACATCTTAGATTGCCATGGTTAAGAAACACTGTCTTAGAGAGTAACATCAAAGATCATGCTGGCCTGGACTTCTGACTTTGTAATAATACATCTGGAGGGCGCCAGTTCAGGAAAGGTGTTTTAGAGATTTTGTTCTAATCATTCACATAAAATATAGTAAATCGGTGCATCTCAACTTCGTTAGCTTCAAGATGGGTGGACTTCAAATTCTAGGAGTTGAAGTCGATCCATTTTGAAGCTGCCAAGGTTGAGAAAATAATGAAGTAAATAATGATATGAATAGGTGGGCTTTGTAAAATCAGGAGAGGCAATCTAAGGGAAATAAACCTTGCAAAGAAAGCATTTTGGAGAAATGGCATCTTTGTCATGTTTTAAATTCCTGTTTGATGGCAAATGGACATATGGAACAGGATTGATGTTGAAATATTTGCACTGAGTGATCTTAACTGATTAACCATCAAAATCGGGGGGGAGGGGGCATACAGGGAAATATCTAAATTTCTTGCTTATTTGTTAAAGTCCTGGATAAGCATAGGTCTCTTTTCTAAAAGAATAATTCTGCACTGAGCATTGTTGACAGTAATAATTAAGCTACTTTCCAGCCTTCCCTCCTTTCCATTTAACGATAATTCTTAAACTGATAAATTTAGAAGCAGGTTGCTGTTACAGTAATTCTTGAAATCGGCATCCAAGCAGAGCAAAAGTGAAACAAGCTGAAGACAATTTGGCTTTCTTAGGCCGATGTGCTGGCCTCCTTGTTTCATATTTTCTAAGGAGAAAAAAGAAAAAAGAAAGGTGAATGGTAACCACACTAGTTACAGAAACAAAACTATTAATTATTTACAGGTCTGAGTCTAGCTTTGTCTCTCTAAAGTGGGAAAGTCCACATCATATTTTCAAGATACCAAACCAATCATATATGTTTTAATCATATCCTATGAATTACTGTAGCATTATTCAACTTACCCATGTACTGCCACAAGCTCCTTTTATTCAGACCTTTTCCCCTGCAAGTTATTCTAAACAACATTTATTTAAATGCACAGCTCTAAATATTTAAGGTGCCAGTTCAATAAATTTGATCAAACCAATTCAAGGAAGTTGCTCGTTTGGCTTTTATATCCGTACATATGTTCTTCACACATGCATATAGCTAAAAAACTTTTTTTTTTGTTCCAGCATTATGAAGCGTAAAGACTTTTATATGTTCTGCAATCTAGTTGGACATTCATCTAAAACATTATAAGCATGGAATCTGTGAAACCTACATATCCAGCAGTGTATTAGGCCAACTGGACGTAACCAAGATATTTTCTTTTCTTTTCTTCAGAATAACATTTGAACTGCAGTTCTTTATTGCATGGTAGATATTTGTAGCTAATGTAAGACGCGAGTCGCTACTACTAGTCTTGATATCTCTACACCATTTCTGAATCAGAGGTGGGCAGCATTAGCTGGGAAATGAGCAGTATGGATAAGGAGCTATGGAGCTTATGTCCTTTATAGTCCCCCTAAGCCAGCCCTACGTAACCTGGTATCTCCATATAGCTGGGATTTCAACACAGTTCCTAGCCAGCAAGCCAAAGAGCATGCAAACAGAACATCCAGCCATCTAAAGAGTATTAAGTTGGGGGAGGCTGCCATGGCTATCTGTAGCTAAGCATTTTGGGAAGCAGGATACTGCCCTAGAGCAGGGGTCTCCAACCTTGGCAACTTTAAGACTTGTGGACTTCAACTCCCAGAGTTCTTCAGTTTTTCTTCAATTCTGGGAGTTGAAGTCCACAAGTCTTAAAGATGCCAAGGTTGGAGACCCCTGCCCTAGAGAGCCCTCTGCGCAGATTGAACAAGGTTCTCCTCAAGTCACCTGAAGAGATCCATCAGTTTTGGTCTCCAGAATAGGTCACGTTCTCAGGATCCAAAACGCCTGCGAAGACAAAATATTAGCACATTTAAAGAGCTGAAAATGTCTATCCCTTAATTTTTAAGAATTTATCAGTGCAACAAATATTACCTCCTTGGGGGGCTTTCGTTGCAGGGAGACGGTGAGTGGGGTGGACTGGTGCTTCAGTGTGACCAGCTATTCCTATAAATATATAGATATAGATATAGATATAATGTTTTACAAAGTAAAAAAAAATACAAACTTAAAGAAGAAAAAGAAAAGAAGGAATACAAGAAAAAAGACAGAAAAGACAAAAAGATATAAAGAAGTGGCTTCTGAGCTTTACAGCAGTTATAAATACATTTATATGTTGTCCTCCATCTCTATAGTTCTATCATCGCTTCCTTCTTTCCATATTCTATTTTTTTCTAATCCCATAAATCCCAAATTACATTTTTTTTCTATTTTCAGCAAAAAAAATCAATAAAGGGTGTCTAGTCACTGACAAATGTAGTGTCTTTTCCCTAAGCAAATCCCTACCTCTGCAAATGCTCTCATCTTTACCAACATTCCTTTATTGTGTGTATTTCAGAATCTTCAGCTATTACTTTTCCAGGAACTGTGCAACTGACACATTGTTTAAACCTGGGATGAAGCTGTCTTGGCTTTACAAAAAGCCCCCTGATCCTCTAAAAGCAAAGCCCCCTGATCTTCTATTAGCGCACAAAGACTAGCTTTTCCCTGATCAGGATGTACCTATAATCCTAGTTTAGCTTGTCAATTAACCAACAACCCCTCCCTTTGGTCTAACAAAATAACAGAGTTGGATGGGACCTTGTAGGTCATCTAGTCCAACCCCCTGCCCAAGCAGGAGACCTATACCATTTCTGACAGATGGCAGTCCAGTCTCTTCTTGAAAGCTTCTAATGATGAAGCTCTCACAACTTCTGAAAACAAGCTGTTCCACTGGTCGATTGTTCTCACTGTCAGAAAATTTCTCCTTATTTCTTGGTTGAATCTCTCCTTAATCAGCTTCCATCCATTATTCCTTGTCTGGCCTTCAGGTGCTTTGGAAAATAGGTTGACCGCCTCCTCTCTGTGACAGCCCCTCAAGTATTGGAACACTGCTATCATGGTCTAGATCAGGCGTGTCCAACCTGCGGCCCACATATGACCCTGAACAGCTAGTAATGTGGCCCCAAGATGTAAACTTTTAACATTACGTGATTTTTAGCTATATTTTTCATGACTCAATTGCACAGTACTCAAGTATGGACTATGTAGGCAACAATCGAATGTTGTGTAGAGGAGGGCACAGAGCCATGTTAACTTCACCTCCCGTGCCCACCATACATAGTCGAATAGAAATCCATGTGTGTCAGACATTACATGTGCTTGTGCAGCTTGGCAAGTAAAATGCAGTGGTAACAAATTATATGTGTGTGATAATATAATGTGTGTGTGCTGTGAAGACAGATGTTTATTAATCCAGTTTTTTTGTTGGGAAGCAGACATGTAAGTTTTCTGATTTAATTATTGCACTTGGGTTTACTGCATTAGTTCGTAAAATAATAAGTTAAAATAGCTTTTTAGCAACTGCGGTAGAGTGGTGCAAAAATTAATTAAATAGTTCTTTGCTCATGATATTGATATAATTACATATGCACCATCACTAATACTAGAAAAATAAATGGTTGCTTATTTTTTTTTATGAAAGCACAGCTTCAACATCCTGTCAAAAAAACCCAAAACCTTAAAAAAGAAAAATTGTGGATTAAGAAAGAGTTTTCAACAAAAAATGGAGAGTTGAATACTTTTTTGTCAAAACAAATAAAAAGACACTATGCTTAATTTGCAGGGAATCGTGTCAGTTTTAAAGAATACAATTTGGAAAGACATATGTAAAACATGCTGCCAAATTTGATGCATATCAAGGGATGTTTTGTAAAAAAAAAAAATAACGGAACTGAAAAAAGTATGTCATCTCAACCATTTTTTAAACAAATTTATGACTTGTGAAAGTTATGTGGTAGAAAATCTGATTGCAAAAAAATCAAAACCATTTACTAAGGGTGAGTTTATTAAGCAATTTATGGAAAGTGTGGCAGAAATAATTTATCCTAATTTTTTTTTAATGGATTTTTCTAAAATCAGTTTGTCTCACTGGACTATATAGCCAGGCAAATTGCAAAAAATAGAAAATTCTATCTTTATTGAAAGAGATTTGGAAAGTAAAGTTAGTAATTTCAAATTTTATGCTTTGGAAGTAGATGAAGTAGTAATGCTACAAATATGACTCAATTTGCTATTTTTATTAGGGGTATTGATAACAAATATCTCACTGAAGAAAAATGGCTTTAGTACCATTAAAAGACACAACTAAACTTGATTTACCTCAAGCAACAGAAATTACATTAAAGTGATTTTTAAAAAAATCTTTGCTAACAAATCTGGTATAGCTACTGATGGTGGGCTGGCTATGGTTGGTTTAAAAAAAAAGCATTTATAAAACTAATAGAAGACAATGCAATTGCTGCCAGCAACTCACATTTGATGAAATATCATTGCATTGTGCATCAAGAAAATTTATGCACAAAAGCTTGAAAAATGGATGGGGCAATTCATTCAAGTGATGATGGGCATGGGGCATATAGATGGAAGCCAAAGGGCAGGCCTTTACAGGGGAAGATGCCACCTATGCTTAAGACCAGTGGCATGTTCCAGCCCTCTGAACTCACTCCCATACCCTCTTGGAGATGTACCCTGGGGGGTTAGAGTTTGGCACCAACCAAGGCCACAGGGCAGGGGGAGTGGCAGTTGTCATTCGAGAATCTCTTTTGGCCTGCTGTAGCAACCTCCCTGCCTCAGCTGCTGGAGGCCAATCTGCTTCCAGGTGCAATTCAAGGTGTTGGTTATTACCTTTAAAGCTCTCTAACGCAGGGCTGTCAAACTCCCAGCCCGCAGGCCGGATGCGTCACATGCTGGCCACACCCACGCCCGGTTTAGCGAAGGGGGGGGGAATCCTGATACGTCACGTGACACCGCCGTGACAACATGAGTTTGACACCCCTGCTCTAAAGCATGAATCCAGGATATCTGTGGAACCATCTTTTCCCAGTGGGATTGGGTTGTCCCATTCCCATGCAAAGGGGCCTACTGCAGATCCCATCAGCCAAGGAATTTGACCAGATCCAGGAGAGGGGCCTTTTCTGCCATGGCCCTGTTCTTTGGAATATCTTGTACAGGAGGTAAGATCTGCCTTCTCTTTTTTTTAGCTTTCAGAAAATACCTTAAAACTTGGCTATGGGGTCCTGAAGGAAAAGCTGTTGGGTGGAGGTGGTTGGTGATGCATTAACAGAGAAGGCACTCCCACTTCTCCACTCCAAACCTATGGATTTTTAGTTTAATTTTTATATGTTTTTATATTTCTCATTGTCTGGATATTTGTATCACACAGTAAGCAACTCAGAGTCGCTTCAGACTGCAAGATGGGCAGCAAACAAATTTAATATTCATAACCATCATATGAGTAACTCTCCCCCTTGATAGCAGAAAGAAGCTCTTTACCAGTACAGTCTGGACGTCCACGGATTTTAGAGCCCTCAATTATTGTGCCATTTTTGAAGACACACCAGCAATAGCCGCTGCTGGAATGGCACTGAATAGGCAGATAGTTCCCCTTTTCATCACAATGGGCACAGAATCTTCCTGGGTGGACACCCTTAACACACTCTTCCTTCTGGCACTTGGTTTTCCCTTTAAAAAAAAAAGGGAGAACCAAGGAAATTTTAATATTTAGAGCTGATTGCCAGTACTCTCGCTGTCCTTTTAAAGCACTTGTAAATCACAATAATCACATCCCTTGCCTTCAGAAGAGCACATATGATGATACAGAATGTATGGCCTTTAGTGCAGGCTGTGGTGCCAACTCCCCTCAGCCTCACCCTCACCCTCACCCAGCAAGGACAATAACAGAACAACAGAGTTGGAAGGGACCTTGGAGATCTTCTAGTCCAACCCCCTACTCAAGCAGGAAACCCTATACTATTTCAGACAAATGGCTGTCCACTCTCTTTTTAAAAAAGAATGGCCGGTAATGGTTGGAGTTATCAAATATCTAGGACAGGGCTGTCAAACTCACAGGCCGCGGGCAGGAGGTGTCACGTGCTGGCCACGCCCACGCCTGGTTTAGCGAAGGGGGAAAAAGTCATGATACAAATAAGCAATCAGGAAACAATCAATATAAATGTATCCTTACGATTTATATTAATATTGATTGTTTCCTGATTGCTTATTTGTACCCTATGACAATCATTAAGTGTTGTACCTCATGATTCTTGATGAATGTATCCTTTCTTTTATGTACACTGAGAGCATATGCACCAAAGACAAATTCCTTGTGTGTCCAATCACTCTTGGCCAATAAAGAATTCTATTCTATATTCCTATTCTATTCTATTCTATTCTATTCTATTCTATTCTATTCTATTCTATTCTATTCTATATTCTATTTTCTATTTTCTATTTTCTATTCTATTCTATATCACGTGACAACGCCGTGATAATGCGAGTTTGACACCCCTGATCTAGGATATTTGATCCTGGACAAATCAGAGTTAATGACTGCAGTGGTGTATGATAGAATAGAAGTAGTTGTGGACTTTCTGTGAGTTAATTACAATAATCGATAGTTAACAGAAGGCTTTAAAGTTTAGCTTTGCTGTTGGGTTTACCTGTTAACTGTTCTTTTTTTACAGTAGATAGATGGTAAGTCAAATTGGTTGGGTAAATAGAGTTGTAGAAGTTCATAAACTGTGGACCTGTTTTGCAAGGGGGGGACTTTTATTGTTGAAATATATTTATCAGTATTCAGCTAGGTGGGACAATATGTGTGTATGGTTTTTCGTTGTTTTATGTCCATTTTTGTCTTATCAGTTTGGCTTGTCCTTTTTTTTTCTGTTGGAGTTTGTATTTTAACTTGGGATATAAAATTTTAAAAAAATTATGAGGAGTGGTGAGAGTTGTACTTCAACTATGTCTGAAGAGATGCAGTTCTCCAATGCTGATGTAATTAAATAGGACAAATGTATATATTGAGCATAATTCAGAAATGAAGTGTTTCTCGGAATCTGGCACAACTACACTCCAGAAAGCCAGTCTCTCGGGGAGAAGCATTCAATAGAGCTTGTCTCAGGATGGTGGGGCTTTTGCATACACAATACACATTAGAAGGGAAGGGGAGCAACCAAGTCTACTGTATAGCCATCGCATGACACATAAGCAGCCTGGAAGCTCCAAGCAAAGTTTTAACATATGGCCTGGCTGATTGTGTCGGCTACTCCTTAATCATCAAAACAGGTTGTTCCATTGCAGCTACACCAAAGGAAAGGGAAGGGTAAGGAAATAATGCTTTTTGTAACAATATGCCACTTTAATTAGGACAGCTATTTCATTGGGATGGCTCCCAAGGAAACCATTTAGCCTAATGAGAGCAAACGCTAATGAGTAGTTTAATGGAGGTAGTATTAATATAAATTCTGCTAATGGGGGCAGTGGCTGATGACTGCTGGGTGGCTAATTGATATGAAAATCTCAGCCACTGGGTTTGATTTCAAAAACTGCAGAAATCACAGAAGGAAGAATTCTTCTTAAACACAAGATTGGTGCTCAAGTTTGTCACATAAAGTTACTGAACTTACTGAAGCATTATTGAATCATTTAGGGAGGGAGTTGCTGAAATGCCTAAGATGTTCCCATGGGTTTTAAATTATATTGAAGAGGCTCTTAATTTGCATCTTGGGTCTTCCTTCCTCACAGATGCAACTTCTAGCTTGTAACTGAAATATTAAATGAATCACTTATTGCCAGACTGTGGGGGGGGGGAGAAAGAGAGGAGGGAGGGAGGGAGGGAGGGAGAGAGAGAGAGAGAGAGAGAGAGAGAGAGAGAGAGAGAGAGAGAGAGAGAGAGAGAGAGAGAGAGAGAGAGAGCGGGAGTGGGGGGGGGGAGAAAGAGAGGAGGGAGGGAGGGAGAGAGAGAGAGAGAGAGAGAGAGAGAGAGAGAGAGAGAGAGAGAGAGAGAGAGAGAGAGAGAGAGAGAGAGAGAGAGAGAGAACACATTCTTCTGCTTTGTGATTTCCAGTGCTTTCTCTTCTCTTTCCGTCTAAGTTCTGGGCTCTACAGCATGAAAAGCTCATCAACCACCAGGCTCAATAAGTTAACAGGTAGCCCTCGACTTACGACCACAATTGAGGCCAAAATGTATGTTGTTTAAGTGAGTTTGCCCCATTTTACAACCTTTCTTGCCCCAGTTGTCAAGTGAATCACTGCAGTGGTTAAATTAGTCAAAACTGTTGCTAAGTGAATCTGGCTTCCCCATTGACTTTGCTTGTCAGAAGGCCACAAAAGGAGATCACGTGACCCCGGGACAGTATAAGCATCATTAAATATGAGTCAATTCTGATCACAGGACCATGGGGATGCTACAACGGTCGTAAGTGTGAAAACTGGTCACTTTTTTCAGTGCCGTTGTAACTTTGAATGGTCACTAAACAAACTGTTGTAAATCAAGGACTACCTGTGCTGTGTACATTTTGCCCATTGCCTCTTCTTTGTAGAAAGGCAAGGAGTTTCAGCTACAAAAGATTCCCAAGTCAAGCATCCTGTAGTAGCAAAACAATCAGTACTGCATAAATAGCTTGTTCCAAAATTATTTTGTATTAATTGGTCCAGAAAGACACCCCTACACCCCCCCCCCAAATGATGTCCAATGTGTTCAAAACGGTCCCTTCAATGGGTGTCAGGGAGCCCTGGCAAAGAAGATGGGATGACAAGAGAAAACAGTGGCTTGGCCTTCTTGTTCTCTTGCTCACTGGGATCAGCCCTAATCTACTACTGACATGGAGCATCACTCTTGATAAATGTAGGCACCTAATAAAGATGGACATTTTCTTCCCAGCTTAAGACACTGGCCAATTTACATCAAGAGGGGATTTGAATATTTTACACAATGAGTTATACCCAAACGGCAATATTCCTTGGCACATCCTTCAGTAATCCCCCTGGATATGTTGCTCTCAGAAATACATTGTTGCAGGGCCAAAAGCAAGTGGTTTATTTTATGCAAAAAGGATCCGAAAGGCACAGAATAATGCACTGATTTTACAGCTGTCAATAAGAATACTGAATTCAACCAACATTGGCATGAAGAGAGGAGCAATACCCTTGGCATCAATTAAAAACACGTTCGCATCTTAAAAAAGCCTTCTGGGCAGAGCATTGCCTTCGAGTGAGGGGCCTGCCTTGGCTTGTTTGAGAACAGAACCAAACTTTCATCTAGTTCCCACAAATTAGTCTGTTCAGGAAGGAAGTTTCTCCTCTTCCCAACTCTCCATCCCAGCTAGTTTGGAAGATGGGAGGACTGTGTAGGATGGAGAGCTGCAACTCGAGAAGAAATTCGTGGAAATGGCAACATTCCCTTTGCAACAGAACAAGAGATTTTCATTTACAAGATGGCGCCTTTGAATTCTTTCATAGAACATGGGGCTTCTCTCCAGTAAAAAAAAAAAAAAAAAGCAGTAACTGCTGAGTTCTTCCCCTAAAGGTAAAGGCCTCCCCTGTTAAGTGGTGTCTGACTCTAGGAGGCAGTGCTCATCTCTGTTATTTAGACAAGAGAGCCAGCATTGTCTGAAGACATTTCTGTGGTCATGTGGCCAGCACGACTATACACCGAGGTGCGTGGAACACTTTTACCTTCCTACCAAAGTGAAGTGAAACCTATTTATCTACCTGTATTTACATGCTTTCAAACTGCTAGGTGGGCAGGAGCTGGGGCAAGTAAGGGGAGCTCACCCTGTTGTGCGACTCACAGGTCTCAAATCTGAGCTGTCAGCTTTCCAGCTGATAAGCTCAGCGTCTTTAACCAATGAGCCATCGCGTGCCCCCCGTTCTTCCCCTATGAACCCTGATCATACGTACGTGTACATTACAATGTGCCCTGATGTGCCCACGCTGTGCACTTCCTTGACTTCATCATTCATATATTGCTGAGCCACAGTGGCGCAGTGGTTAGAGTGGAGTACTGCAGGCTACTTCTGCTGACTGCCGGCTGCCTGCAATTTGGCAGTTCAAACCCCACCAGTCTCAAAGTTGACTGAGCCTTCCATCCTTCCGAGGTGGGTAAAATGAGGAGCCAGATTGTTGTTTGGGAGCAATATGCAGACTCTGTAAACCGCTTAGAGAGGGCTGTAAAGCACTGTAAAGCGGTATATAAGTCTAAGTGCTATTACTATTGCTATTGCTGGTTGGACACACTTCAACCAAAGGCATCTTCCTGCAATCGGCTTTCTTCATTACTATAATGCTATGTACGGGTAGTCCTCAACTTACATCCACAGCTGAGCCCAAAATTTCTGTTGCTAAGGAAGGCAGTTGTTAAGTGAGCTGTGCCTGGTTTTAGCACCTTTTTGCCATAGTTAAGTGAATCACTGCAGTTGTTAAGTGAACCATGTGGTCGTTAAGCGAATCTGGCTTTTCCCATTGACTTTGCTTGTTAGAAGCCAGTTGAGAAGGTTACAAATGGTGATCACACGACCCCAGGACAGTGCAATTGTCATAAACACAGGCTAGTTGCCAAGGGCCCAAATTTTGATCACGTGACCATGAGGATGCTGCAACAGTTGTAACGGTGAAAAACGATCATAAGTCACTTTCCTCAGTGCTATTGTAACTTCAAATGGTCACTAAACGAATGGTTGTAAGTCGAGGACTACCTGTACTGTACGGTACTGATGCTAAACTGTGAAATAAGCAAAGCTACATAGAATGGGATGGGGGGATACAAACCCTATTCTGTCCTGACCCTTCTGCATATACCTCAGTATTTAACTTTCCTCACAAAGCTTGATAACATCACGACACTTGGAAATGCCTTCTAAAATATCGCTGCTGTTGCTACTGATTTCCTACACCTCTTTAAGATGGTAAGCACAAGTAGAACATGATACTTTGATCTGCTCTGAGTTGAATGGATTCATTCTTTGCTTCCAAGAATTTCATGCTTACTTCATGCTTCAAAGTTGTTGTTTGTTTCCTACAAGTCTAGCATACATACCTTTTTCTTCGGTATTCTGTTTTTGAGCCATTTGGAAGATCAGCCATTTGTTCATCCAGGTTTCTAACTCCTGCAAACAGACCAGATATCGTTACTGAAGGTTAATTATATTAAATGAAGGCCACTATTGTTCTGCCCCTCCTTGGTAACCCCTTGGAGAATAATCCGTATCTCCTATAGAGGGCTGTTGAAGATCCATGGGAAGATGCAGATGTTTTCTTATGTAAGTAGAGAGGAAGGTAGAAAGGCAGAGGATTTCTGGTAGGACTATACTTGACCCTCCTATAGATAGTGGAAATCAGAATAAGGCAGTCCAGGATCTTGATAAGAAAATGAGAGAATCACAGAAGAGAGATGAGGTTTCAGGAAAGAAAATCAGGGGCATCCAAGGAGGAGGAACAAGACTCTAGGAATGACAGAGATTTACCTTCCAGTCATTGTAAGCCATGCGGATCTTCAGGTGTCCCATATTTTCCAGGAAGTTGCTTTTTAATTCAGGAAAAGTTCTGGTTGGGTTTTCTCGCTAAAGAAAGAGACATATTTACAGTACAGATACAAGAAAGGCTGTTGTTCAAGAGCACCAGGGTCAGGTTCATATGCTGATTATTCTTTTCATTTCATTTTGGCTTATGATGTGACTAAGCCTTTGCAGCTATGTTTAATACGTGGTTTAGGATTATGCATGAATTCACATGTTATGCTAAACTATGATTTGTTTAACTATGACGTATTGAAACAACTGGTGTCAGTTTCATGCAACATGTTTAGCCCAGTAATGGTTTTCACTTACCTTTGCTACCGGTTCGGAGATGTGCGCGCATGCGTGCACGCTTCGCTCGCATGTGCGCTGCTTCTGCGCATGCGCAGATCGTGCGTGATGACGTCCGGGCGGGTGGGCGGAGCCTCCCGCCACTGCCGCTACCGGTTCGCCCGAACCGGGGCGAATCGGTAGCAACCCACCACTGGTTTAGCCCAAATGAAGCAACGTGTATGATGACTTTGTATATTGTATGAACCAGGTTTGAAGACTAGGCTTAGTTTACACATTATAAGCAACTTGGTTTCAGCAGTTTAATAAAGTGCCCTAATATGTAAGATCATCTAGACATGACTGCAACAGTTCTGTACGTTTGAACTGGACCACCACTTCATTCTTCTGAATGGTATTTTAAAATAGAAAAGGAGTTGATGGGATAGGAGTTGCTGACATCCCTAACCCATAGTTTTCCTCCCTCCAATTTCCTTCCTAAATTCTCTTCCTTGTAAAGAATAAGGAAGCTGACCTTGATGGAGACATGCAGCTGCTACCTAGACAAAAGAAGCTGAAACATTTTTAAAGTCCAGGAACAGATGACATTAGGAAGTGGCTTAGGCAGATACCTCCCTAATTCATTGAATTATAGGAAGAGAGGGAAGGTATAGCACAATGAGACTGTGGCAAGAGACTGTTATTACATCCAACCTCAGAGTAGATTTAACCTTCCTAGCTAAAGGAAGGCTAAAGCTACTGTAGAGTTTATTTCCTAGCCTGGTCTACTTAATGGCGCTGACAATCTGTCTCACTGGGATTCCAAATCTGAATGTAATTCTCATCACGAGAAAAGCAGATAGGCCAAAGAGGTTTTGAAAATATCAATTTCACTCATCTAGCACAATTAACATTGAATACATGTGAATACCTAGGCTGGGGAGTGGTGCTAAAGCACAAAGATCAAGCAAAAAAGGCACTTGAAATAAAAAGTACAGCTCTCTTTGCACAGTTAAAGTGAGAGCACTTAGCAAGAGGAACTCTCTGGTCAAGGTCCAAAGCGCTTACATGCCTGACTGTGAAAAACTGGCACAGAATTACAGTTTGTGCTTTGTTGCTTGAAGAAAAAAAAAACTGCTAATCAACTTATCCGGTGCAAACTGGTGCACCAAAAGTTCCAGCTTGATATGCTGTGCTTTCATCGGCAGCTTCCTTAAATCTTGGCAGAAACTACTGCTAGGTTCTGTAAGATTCACTAAAGAAGGCCCTTCCCACTCCCATTTTTCTTTGAGTTTCAGTTCCTCCACAGATTGTATGTATCTGCAGTCAAGGATCGTTGCTGATTCTCATGTCTGGAGAAAACATTCATCAGTCAACTTCGCTGCTCGAAAAGCAAAGTAGATTAATGAGATTTATAAAAATAGTGAAGACTCAGAACTGATTCTAACAAGGAAGAAGGGCAAATTTTCTGCGGAAAATAGCTTAATGGCTGAGTTTAGATGCCAATCTGAATGAGCTGTCCCTTAAATTTCTTTCTAATATCCCATTTCTCCCCCTTGCTCTCTGTCTTCACGACAACCATTTTTCTCCGTCTTTTCTTCCTCCTTCTGTGGTAGGCTAGGACATATACTCTTTCTAGGGATTAGAATAGTTTTCTTACAAAATGTTTCACAATTAAGCTAGGGCAGGGGTGTCAAACTCGTGTCGTCACAGCAGCGTCACGTGATGTATTGGGACTTTTTTTCCCCTTCACTAAACAGGCGTGGGCGTGGCCAGTGCGTGATGCATCCGGCCCGCGGGCTAGGAGTTTGACACCCCTGAGCTAGGGAATATACAGGTAGTTCTCAACCTACAACCATTTGTTTAGTGAGCATTCAAAGTTACAGCGCCACCGAAAAAAGTGACTTATTACTATTTTTCACACTTAGAACCATTGCAGCATGCCCATGGTCATGTGATCAAAATTTGGATGCTTGGCAACTGGCATGTATTCACGATGGTTGATGCAGTGGCCTAGAGTCATGTAAACCCCTTTTGTGAATTTCCGACAAGCAAAATCAATGGGGAAGCCAGGTTCACTTAACAATCTTGTTACTCACTTAACAACTACAGTGATTCACTTAACAACTGTGGCAAGAAAGGTCCTTAAAAAAGAAAGGTTGCAAAACTCACTTTAACAACTGTCTTGGAGTTAGCAATGGAAATTTGAGACTCAGTTTGCAGGAAGGTGACACTGCCAGGACAGTCTTCGTGCATTTAATATATACTGCGTCCAAACTGCATGCTTCTCCGCTGCCTAATGCTGGGCGGAAAGGTAGGCTCAAGGAGGAGCCACAGCCTTAAGAGAGAGCATCAAACTGAAGGCAGATCTGCTGGAGTATCCACAATCAGGGCACAATGCTTTGTCACAAACGGAAAAGTAACAAGATGAGACCCCCTTACCAAGAGCAGCCGTTTGACTTGATCCTCGGTGCTATTAGTCAGTTTGTTTTCCATCTGCAGAAACTGTAGAAAAGAAAATAGGGATTTATACCAGGAAAGGAGAAAATTAGAAGGAGTTCCCATGCCTTCTGGGATTATAGTAGGCAGTGGCAGGAGGGGTCTATTCTTGTGATCGTAAGGGAAGGAGGGAGGGACTGAGATCATTTAAACATAATGGTTGCCTCACTTGGTGTGTATCAATTCTAAATATACTTGTGGGTAAACTTCTAAACAATTCTAAATTGTGTGTAACCACGATCCATGAAAGTTTGTGCAAAAATAAATGTGTTGCCTGGAGAGTACTACATAACCCTTGGTTGAAGTGCCGTGAAAGGTGAACTTTTAAAACCAGCCAGTTTTTCATTTTGTTCAGAAGTTGCAGAACTGCCCACTGAAATAATTCAAGAGGAACTCTTGAGAATCCAGCACAGATAGACAACAATAAGTCATGGAAGGGAACAGTGGCCTTCACCGTCTGTCCTATTTACCTCCGGTTCATTCAGGGCCAAAGGCATCACATTAGCTATTGCCATCTTTGGGCCAGATCTTTGGACATCTGTGGGAAGAAAGAGAGTTGTAAAATACATACAGAAAGGGATAAACATAAGAGCATTCACAAGTGCCTTCTAACCTTATAGTTGTGTCAAACCAGGGACATAAGAATTTGAGTCCCTGGTTATAATCCAGACATACCTCTGAAGCAAGACAAGGGCATGTTTACCAAGATAAGGGCATGTGTGAGTGTGCTCAATACAAATTTTGGCTAGCTTTGTTTGAGTCGGAAACCCTGTCTTCATACTCAACCACAAATTACTTTCAAAAATCCCTTTTCCTACCAGATGGCTTTTTCCAAGCAGGATTAAATAAAGAGATCACAAGAAGCTTGTGCAATTGCAAACAAGATGTCACAAGCAAGCCTTGTCTAAGGGCCACCCATCATCTTTGTGCTCTGAAGCTGAAAATGAAAGGAAGGGGGTGGGTGGGTAGCTGACTAACTTTTAGAGATGCTGCCGGTCAGGGAGTCCAGTTTCAGTTGCTGGGTGTTCTTTGTCAGTTTGGTGATCTGGTTGTCATGCTGATACACAAAGTAGACAGTCACAGCCTGGCCAGCGAGGAGCAAGGCCCCCAGGAGAGAAAAAACAGTGTAGGCAGTCCCCCGGCTGCAAGAATTTCTGCCAAATATAAGAGGTGTGTGTCAGTACTCACCCAGCCATCCTAATGTCTGTCCCTCCCTCTCTAACCTGAGGTCCTGTACCAAAACATCTGCATTTAAGTGGTGATGAATGCATATCTGCAGGATACTGCTAGAGATACACATTGCTTAGACATTTCTTATTTATTTATTTATTTATTTTATAAAATTTATATGCCGCCCAACTCCCGAAGGACTCTGGGCGGCTTACATCATAAAAAAATAAAACATATAAAAACAATTTAAAAAAAGAAAGAAAAAGAAAAAAAACCATCTATATTTAAAATAAAACATCCACACAACCATGCATGGGCCAATCAGAACCACTATTGGCCCCAGGCCTGCCGGAAAAGCCAGGTCTTAACGGCTTTACGGAAGGCCAGTAAGGTGGGGGTAGTACGGCTCTCGGGGGGGGGGGGAGTTGGTTCCACAGAGTCGGAGCGGCTACAGAGAAGGCCCTCCCCCGCGGTCCCGCCAGCCGGCACTGTCTGGCCAACGGGACCTGAAGAAGGCCAACCCTGTGCGACCTCACTGGTCGATGGGAGGAATGTGGCATAAGGCGGTCACGCAGATAAACTGGTCCTGAGCCATGTAGGGCTTTAAAGGTAACAACCAACACCTTGAATTGTGACCGGAGTGCAATCGGCAACCAGTGCAGCTCGCGAAGGATGGCACTTGTGTGGGTGTACCTTGGCACACCCACAACTGCTCGCGCAGCTGCATTCTGGACCAATTGTAGTCTCCGGACACTCAAGGGTAGCCCCATCTATTTATAATGCAGACCTCTGCCTGTTGCAGTAAGTACTAAGTTAGTTGAGATAGCAGGAAGACTCTGTGATCCACCCCCTTGTGATTTTGTTAAAAATTAGAACTATAGAGAAAGAGAAAATGAAGTCATTACAGGTAGTCCTTGACTTACAACAGTTCGTTTAGTGACCGTTCAAAGTTACAAAAAATGACTTACAACCGTTTTTCACACTTACAACCATTGCAGCATCCCCATGGTCACATGATCAAAATTTAGGAGCTTGACAGCTGACTCATATTTATAATGGTTGCAGTGTCCTGGGATCATGTGATCCCCTTTTTCGACCTTGTGACAAGCATAGGATATTTGATTTCCTTATTGATAGGACCCAGTTTGGGTGAGATGGAAGAAAAGTTTCCAACTCCAGCTCCTTGAGTACGGGTTCCCCACAGGGCTGAGTCTTGAGTCCGTTACTGTTCACCTGGATGACCCACGACTGCCGTGCCAAATCTGCTACAAATCATATTGTGAAGTATGCGGATGACACGGCAGTGGTGAGTCTTATCCGGGACGACAATGAAGATGCTTATAGGGAAGAGGGGAAGGCTCTGGTGGGCTGGTGCAATAAAAGTAACCTGGTTCTAAATGTTAATAAAACAAAGGAGATCACTGTAGATTTGAGAAAGAGCCAGCATAGTCATACTCCACTCAGTATCAAGGATGCAGCTGTAGAGGTGGTCAATAATATTAAATATCTGGGGGTGATGAT
>QLTV01001320.1:2653549-2678135 GCA_003457575.1 Thermophis baileyi | reverse complement strand
CCCTGTTTTGTTTTGTTGCTCCCCTCTGGGAGGAGGTTTCAAAGTATTTATAGCAGGACTACTACTATAGATTCTGTAACAGCTTTGTTCCTTATGCCGTCCATCTTATAAATTCGCAGGATTCCTTTTTTTCGCTATGTATATGTCAGAGGTGGGTTCCTCCCAGTTCGCCTGAACCAGTAGCGACCCGCTGGTGATGTCACGGATCCAGTTTGGTCGGTGTCGGTCTGTGGGTGCCGCCATCTTTTTTGGGGATTTATTTATTTTGGGGGGGGGATTTTGGGGAATTTTTTAAATTTTTTTTTCTTCTGCACATGCGCAGAAGCCGAGTTTCTGGCACTTGTTTTTGGCTTTTGGGGGGGGGATTTTTTATTTTTTGGCACTGCGCATGTGCGCGCGCGTGCCCACAAGGCGTGGCCACACGGCGTGGGAGGAAGCGAACCGGCAGCGAGGTAAGTTAGAACCCACCCCTGGTATATGTACACCTTCGAACTAGACTGTGATGTTTCTCTGTGTCATGTGTGTGTGTGTGTGTGTGTGTGTGTGTGTGTGTGTGTGTGTAATGGTTATCTTTTGAGAGCTGAATGCAACAAAATTTCATTTTAATGTATGCTGATTAGTGTACATTTAAAGTGACAATAAAGTTCTGTTCTGTTCTGTTCTATCATGTGATCCCCTTTTGCGACCTTGTGACAAGCAAAATCAATGGGGAAGCCAGATTCACTTAACAATCGTATCACTAATTTAACAACTGCAGTGATTCACTTAACAAATGGCTCACTTAGCAACAGAAATTTTGGGCTCAATTGTGGTTGTAAGTCAAGGATTACCTGTATTTTTTTCTTTATACCAAAGGATTAATTTCCCTCATGGAAATCCCTCCCTTCCCTCCCTTTAGTAGTTGCCAAACCTAGCATAGCATAGAGGCAATTAAGTATACACTCTACCACCACCCTCCTGAACAAACATTGCAAGATAAAGGTGTGGTTTTTATATATATATATATAACACAGACCAAAATGGATACAGTGGAATAGGCTTCAGGTTTAAAAGAAAACCATACATGGCCAATTAAAAAAAAAGTCCCCTACCAAATTATAGAAAATCCCTATCTTCCCCAACCTGTATCTTACAAAGCTCACAAAACAACCTAGTCTAAAAACAAAACTGGGAAATTCCCAAGAGACCTTTATCTGATTCATTAATTTGGATTTGTTGCTTGCAAAATAGAAGTTGAAAGTGAAAGCGAAGAAATGTTTGCCAGCACAACGTAGAGTATAACAAGTCAAAGTTTTTGTTCTGGCTACTTCTCTTGTATGTATGCACTGTGACTGCTCCAGGGAAGTCCACAGAGTGTGATTTTTTAAAAAAAATCAAGATGTGCAACATGTAAAAAACAGGTGGAGTTTTGAACAATCTGTATACATTATATTCACTGATTATAGAGGCAGCTACAGGCTACAGAAGGACTTTTGGAATGAAAAGTCACCGTGTTTTTTTAAAGATTGTTGTGTTGGACAACACTATCCTAGAAGAGCCTTTTCCACGTGCCAAGTTTTATATGCAGGTTTAAAAAAAAAAGCAATCAAGAAGAACGTTCAGTCTAAGGTTTCCTTCAACTGTATACAGAACTAGCAGGTTAGTTTAACCTCGTAAAATATTATTAGGTCTGCTTGCTGCTAGGGTGGTCATGTTGTCTCCAGACAATTCTGGAAAAGAGGCTAAAAAATACTTCAAATACATTAAGCCACAGACATGACAACCGAGGGAGAGTCCTTCTGGTAGGTTAAAGAATTCCACTTATGATTTAAATAATTATCATAAAAACACACTGTCTAATTGTTCAAGATTTATTTCCGTCAATATCAGTAAGTTTTTAAAGGTGACAACGTCCTCAGCTAACTACATTCCCAGTGACTGAATACTTGGCAGCATTACAGATATGGTTCGCTGTCTTCCAGAATGTTCTTTCAACTTCCTAATCTAGAAATACCAAGTGGTTCTCCCCCACCTAAGTACTATCCAGGACAGACCCTCCTTCTGAGATCACATAGTGTTAGATAGATATTGCCATTCGCTGAGTGTCCTGGTATACTCTGGGCAGTCTTCCATTTTAAATTAAGTTAGAGTGGATTCAAAAGCAGAATATACTGTGGCATGTTGCCTTGGGGGGGGAAAAACTGTAGAGAGTTTAGCATTTTAGCTGCAAGTTATACCAGTATGCACTCAGTGGCAGTTAGAAAATGTGCTTATAACTGAAGTATAGATGAAAGGTTTTTGAACACATTTCACCCTAGCAACAGCTAATCATCTGGAATCTATTAAATGTTTGGTTTTGATTACTGGCTTGTCTTATAGTGTCTGTGGCCAGCTTTACAGCAGTATAATTCCCTAAAAATGGTCTCCTTTATTAAGAATTATTTTTCACCGTGTAAAACTTTACAACATCTGAGGACATAATATACAACTTTTGGCACAATAAAAAAAATACAAATGTGGTATGGGAATATGAGAACTCAGATTCACATTTCTGCTGATTTATGAAGCTTTGAACATTTTACAGGACTGTTATGAAAGTAATACAGTCAAATTTTAGCTTTTCTTAAAGAAGTGGTAAGATGCCTATGTAATGAATTTTGGGGAGCAAAACTGAAAGCAATATTGTCCTTTTTTAAAAAAAATGTACAAAGTAGTTCTATTGGGCAGAATAAATAATAATGAAAAGCAAAGGGCAATTGGTGGCTACAAATATGTTTTAAAATGACACTTTTAATGCAAAAAAAACAAACAAAAAACCAAGAACATTTTTTTACTGCTTAGAAAGGAAGGAAAAGGATAGGGAGAGAGAACTGAGTTATATTTCCAAAGCACCATTGTAAAACAAAATTGAAAATGGTGATATACCGGAGAAAATGTATAATACTTTGCCAGTGATTAAAAAATAGCTCCAGTACTTATTTGGTTTTAGCGCATAACTTAATATATTGTTAAACTGATAACACATACTGTGGCTTCCTTATAACCTGACTGGTTTTCTTAAGCACCAAGCACAGTGTCTAAACTTTTTGGTGAGATTGAAAGATTGCCCTAGAGTGATTGTGCTAATGAAGTAAGCACAGCATGAAAAGATTCAAGGTTAGAAATATGCCTACACTTGAACAAGGTTTATAATCTTGTGCTAAGAATTGAATTGAATTGTACTAAGCCAAAATATGGTTGGGTTAGCATATAGCGTGAACTATATTGTGATTTATAAAACATAGTTTACAACGTGGCATGAGTGTAAAGCCAATGATAGGTTATTCAATAAATCACAGTTGAAGACAAAAATAAGAATAATCTAAGCAATATAATCCCACCCATGTTTATTCACACAATCCCATGGATACAAAATGGGCTTATTTCTATGTAAATTTTCATAATGCTACAGCTTCCCATTGTGCATGGAAAACTGCCACTAGCCTTTGGCCAATGCACTGAGGATCTACTTAAATGCTTGTCTTAATTCCTTCTTATATCAGCATAGATATTTCTAGACACATTGGGGGTTTTGCAGAAGGACACCGCCCCCCCTCCCCGATTACCACATTTCTCACCTACATCAAATATCCCCTATTTTTCAATACGATGGAGGGTGCAATACTGGAAACTCAAAACTCAGCCCAAGGAAATGGGCTGAGTGGTAGCTACAAATACCTTGCTTGTAGTCCTGTAGAACCAGTTGGTGGGAGAAGAATATGGTCGTCCTCCATGGTCTTTATTGCCTCAGGAGCTGAGTTCTGCCAATGTGGTTGATGGCTGGGAAATGTGAATTTTTAAAAGTTTGCTGGGCTTTTCAAGTGTTTCTTGAAAGGCAAATGAGGGAAGTGAAAGTAGAAAGATCTAGGTAGCTGGAAATACCCTTCAATATTCTGCCCACATTATTATCATAAAGGAATCTAATTGGGCATTTTTATTCTAGATTTAATTTCTAAGAGATGTCATTGGGTACTCAAATGACATCATCTGTTGGCAGGCGACCTGTGGCTGTTCTTTGTTCCATCCAACTGTTAGCGTGCAGTAGCTTTCTCAAACCAGTCTTTATCATAGTTAATGATTTGTAGCTACTTCACTAAAGAATAAAATGCTACTGGGAACAAAGGATTGTGAGGTGTTAGGAACTCCGTACAGATACATAGACATTCCTTTAAATTCAGGTCAAATAACAGTCTGAATAGATTGTAGTTCATGTTCAATTCACACAGCTTTTGTTCAAGTTGATGTTGCCTCCCTATTCCAACTATTTTGATTCTCTCCATACTCAAAATGGTGTCTCTTCCTGAGAGTACTTTTGCATGTGTTTTAATAAGTGCCAACTGACAGGAAGCTAGCATCTAGTTCAGGATCCATTCCATCCCTCAATGAGAAAGGTTTCGTAGGTAAAATTCTCACAGAAACTTCAACCCCAGAACAGGATGTAGAATTCTGAATTTTGGAAAGTCTTATCCTCAACTAGTTCTTGTTGGGAAATGATTGAGGGCAATTTCCAGTTTAGTTTGCACCCAACAAATTCCTAGTCAATTTTTATATTCAGATCAGAGCAAGAATACACTATTCAATTCAAGATCTGTCTTGGTACCTGTATCATTTTATTATTTATTAAGTATCAGGAAATATCAAAACATTAACTGGTAAAGACAATTAAAGGGCAAGAAAAAGCAGGAAAAGAGACATTAACAGGCAAGAATTTACATTATCTATAACATTATCTATGAAAAGGTCCACTCCAAAGAATATTTCAGAGCCACTGAATCAATACATTAAGCAATTAGCAAAGACATCCAAAAAGGAGTCATTTTTGGTTATTCCAGCTATAACCCTTTTTTTTACATAATGGCAGAGGAATAGAGATGGGAAGCAGGATGTTAGGTGATAGCTCCTCCATTCTGCATTGTAGAAATAACTGTTTTCTGGATAGGGATAATGCAGTATTTCTCAATTTGAGAGTAAGAAACATTGGAATTATGTACCCAACAGTTCTTATAGGCACCTTAGCAGTGCTAAAACAAATAGCAGTATGGCCGTTATTTCGTTCATTTTAAAATACATTTCTGAGCTAGATCAGAGGCCCAGTTTTAATGCAGTCATTTTATCCAGTGGCTTATATTAGGCAGAAATTTAAATTTAGGCTGGAATTTGTAGTAGACTAAAATACAAAGAGATGATCGGAGAATCCAGAGTTTCCTAATCTGTAGTATCACAGTACAAGACAAAATCCGGCATCATGAGTAGACTTCGCTGGTCAATTGTGCTTTCCACTCATCTTCTTTCCTTTGAAGCCCTTTTTAATATAAGATCTATTTGAGAGGGGTCCTAATCCTCAGGAGCAGAGTTTAAATATTCAAATCATGATTTAAATAAATATAGTCTTTTGATTATTTTTTCCCAACCAGCCAGTAGGCATAGTTTAACTTATATGCTTTCTTTAATATTGATAGGGAATACTTTCCCAATGGCTACCTGATCAGCACGTTCAATTGAGAGATTAAACCAGACCAGGAATATTCCCCTACTAAAAGTATCAGAAAAATCAGCTGATCACTGGGGAAGACAGGGCAAAGGAGATGGGTACATGCTCCCATGTTTTAGTGCACACATGCTGTGGCTACCATACATCACAGCAACTTACTCAGTTCTTTGTGGCCAGATTTTCCACCAATGCTCAACAGCCTTGAAGAAGACCTGGGGGTAACTGATGGGCTGCGTCTGAGCAAAATGGGTCTTATTAAGAGTAACTTTTCACAGTTCAGAAGATAAACTTCACAAATGTGGGTGTTTTTCATTCAGACCTTAAAAAGGCACGTCTCCAAATCAAATATATTTCCTGGGTGCTCCAAGGAAATACTCATAGAGTTTAGATTTATGGGTCCCGGTATCATTGTTGAGGCTGGTTCTGGTTCTCTTCTTGCCTCTGGGTGGCATTTTTAGGTCAAAGGATTGGGCCGGAGGAGTGAGAGGTTGGGAGCTCTTTTCAGGAGCAGCTGGTTTGGGCCACCTTGGCTCCTACTGATTTAATATTTTTTAGCTTTAAAAAAAAAAACCTATTGTTTATATCCCACACTCCTTATGTTGGGCTATGACTCTTAATAAAAATATTTGATTGATATGCATGTAGTTTTTTCATTAACAACAGAGAAGTGGTTTTATCATCTTCTTCTTCCCAGTCTATTGTACAGGGCTGGGATTCATTGATGGCCTCTCATCCAAATACCAACTAGGGCCAACCCAGCTTTTGTCAGAGAGCCCATGGTTAGATAGTACTGCCACCTCGTGATTATATTAAGGGAGAATGTCTTATTAAAGAGAATATTAAACGTCTTATTAAAGAGAAACATATTGAGGAGTATGGACCATGCGGTATGTCTTGCTACCTCCCAAGAGATAGGAAATGAAGCCTTCTTTTCACTACGTTCTACTGATTAGGTTAATATTAAAATAGAATTTTATTAGCAATAGTGGTAATAGCCAATACCAACCCCCTATTGAGGTGAAACTCAGCATCTCAATAGACATTGTGCTTGTTTGTTAAAGTTAGGAAACAGATCAACTGGTTTTGGAGATGTTAAAAGGAGAATTCATGTATAGAGGAACCACAGAACATTTTAGAACAAAACCTTGGTAGCATACTTTGAAATGTGCTATATTCTCAAAAGCTGTACGTAATTACAGCATTCTGTTGTGAATGAATGTTGGCTTAGTAACTCTACATTGTGAAATGGCTGATTTCTGACCAGCTACCTGGTCACCCTGTCCTTATATTTTGGTTTTTACTAGCAATTTCATGGATTCGTTTTCAAATGAGTCACTTCTACATTAACAAGCATGCACACAAAAGAGGAATTTTTTCCCCCAAGATGCCATTTTCACAGAATGAGACTACGAAGAAATCATGAGATTGCTTCTCTAAACTATTTTCAGAAGGGGAAGCTGTCTTTTAAGTATACTTAATGTCAGTGGGCTCCAAAACACAAGAGCCAACAGAACACAGCTCCCTTGGCAACACACAAGCATTCAAAGGCTAGTATTCATTGCTCACTACCCCACTCTTCCCCTACTGGTACTACACCTCCTCCTAGTGCTCCTTCCAACTATTACTCCTTGTGAGTCCTATTACTAGAGGACAGCATCTCTATTTGCTCTATGCTTTATTTCCACACACAACCATCAGCTGCCTCCCTGAATACATAGTTAAGGTTTCTGTGGTGGCTGGGGAGAAGGCTTAAAGAAGCAGGACAACTGCACAGGTGTTGGCCATTTTATAGGCAGCCTGCCTTCTCCCAGAAGCAAAAGAGTTTACATATAATTTCTCCAAAAGGCAAAGATGGTACCAAAAAAGATGGTAGCTGGGGCAAATGGTTTCCTATGGCACACACCTCACTGCCAGGGAAAGAAGGTAGAGACTGAAAGGTATGAGTTTGCATTTAAGGTTGCATCCGGTTTTTAAAAAATACTTCTTTAACCTCTGTTGTAAAGTATATATTGGATTTAAGTAGTTAATATGATTTTCAATGAGATTCAGCCCCATTTCTGCTTTATATTTTTGGCAGTTATTTAGATTTAAAAGATCTCCTATGAAATGCATCAATTAATTTATACTACCTTTCTTTAAGTTTCAAGTGTCCAACAGAAAAAAAACATAAGGCTTCAAAATGGTGCCATTTTCAAAACTTGATTCCAGATGTAGACTGGAGCTATTACCTTCAACAGAGCTAAAGTTGGGGAAAGATTTGCCTACCAACGTCAGCAATGGACTAGATGTTGAAAATAGAAGTTCAGTTCATTTTCCATTCTGGTTATCTCCCAGTTGTACTAGGCTATAATTTATATCCCAATACTGCAAACTTGAATTATCTTGGAATTTACATATCTGAAGTGTCACACAAAAATCTATTATCTATTAAATAATCCTGCTGTAAAGATGATTCAAGAGCACTAGGCTCTTTTAACTGACGGTCAGTAAAAAAAAAAAGCAAAAGTCTTTAAGTTTCTCAGGGACAGGGACATTTTTTAATGGTGAAACATAGTGTAATAGCCTGAATTAAGGAGTGTGGCATTAAAAAGCGAACTGTGGTTATTTATACAGGGTACTGCAATTATAGAATTGGGTCACCATACGGACCACCAAGATGGGTAAATGTTTCTTGCACAGAAATTCTATGGCTGGTTTTCCCTCCAATTTTAAACCAAGACTATTTCTGTAACACCATGCATGCTTACATGTCAATTCCACTGCAGTCGACGATGATCTTTGAATATTGTTGCCCAATCATATATATGCAGTTTTCCCACCAGAATTTTTTTTTAAATGATAAACTAAAACTTTGTCAGGAATGAGGATCAAAAGATTTGAGGCAAACTGCTGCTTTCCAAAAGGACTTTTTTTGAGAGAACTTTAGAAATTCAATGCACAGGCCAATTTTGTATAGCAGCCTTTCAGATTGGAGGCTGAGCTCATTTGAGGAAGCAGTCATCCAAGACGACAAAAGAGCTCAATCTATACGAAGAATTCAGCCATTCTCTGTCTCTACTTTTAACTACCAACATTATGCATTACCTCCAAACTCTACTTAACTGATACGAGTCTTCGTTTGCAATACTGTTTTATTGCTTTAGGGTTTTATTTTGCACTAAGCAGCTTCATAGTGAAACAACTTTTAAGTGAAAAGAAATACACTAAAGTGCCTGTGGGAGCTATTAGGAGGCAAAAGAAAGAAAAAAACCCCTCCAGACAGGAAGGATGTTTTTCATGTCAATAATTATTGAGAAAAGACTTAAAAGGCAAGTCAAAGATACATTTCGCAGAACAGCAGTGGTGACTAAATTTATAGAAGAGAAAAACAAATGAGAACAGAGATTTATTGGAAAGCTTTAATGATGAAATACAACAGCCCCTATTTTACAGACGACGACCACGGCGACCGCCCTTTCTGCGAGTGCTGTCTGAAGGAATGGGGGTAACATCCTCTGTGGAGAGAAAAATGTTACTTTTGTTTATTATTTTCACTCTTTGTGTATACAAGTCCTCAAAAAATCACAGAGGAGTAACATGGAAAATAATACTTTAAAAGAGAAGAGGGCAGCATTCAGAATGCAACACTTTAAGATCACGAAGTTTCGTGAGACAGATTATACTTCCCAATTTAAGTTTCTGAAATTTCAGGATGTGAAAGTCCAAGAAAAGGCAAGTCTGCACAGGCTTTAAGAAACAGGTACTAGGAAAAGCTAGGTCTATGCACAAAAGAAAGCATTTATTTTATTTCCAATGTGAAGGAGACTCATTTTGTTTCAAAACTTCTGTTGAACTTTTTTGAGTGAGTTGCAGATTGAGAGAACTGAAGCTTGGAATATTTTGATTGTTCCAGGTTTGGGCTGAAACAAAGTTTAGTGTTATTCTTTTCCCCTGTTCTGCATGGCTTGAGTTCCAAACTACTCTCTCAAGTCTTCCCAGCATGTGATCCCCTGAAGTCCTTGTTTTTAGAACAATATATCCAACCAGCACTTCCAGTAATCCCCTGACCTTTCCAGAGTCTTCTTATGGGTCTCTCCCCTTTGCTGGTACCAGAGTTCTTGCTTCAAACGCAGCATATCCTCTTTGTCTAACCCCCACCCCCAATCTTCCAACATATTTTTCTTTCCCCCATTCCAACATATTTTTAGCTTTTTCCCCATCACCTCTCCTCTCTCCCACCCCACCCCCCAAAATGCCACGTTTTGGCTTGTGCTTAAACCAAACACGTTTTGGCCTGGATACTGTGGCTGTACTGTGCTGGGACAATTTATAATGCTGTTCTCTGAAAGATCCAGCTGCAACTCAATTGTAACTCGATTCTCTCTACCTGAAGGCCCTTATTACGTGGATCAGGTGTGGCAAACTGGATTTCTTCGAGGGCCGGATCAGCATTGTAGTTCTCCACGGGCCAGCAGGGGGGGGGGAGACTGGACGGACACCTCCTGCAGCACCATGCCAGCTAAAACGGGGGCATGCCTCATTTTCACCCTCCATGGCCTCCTGCAGCACTCTGCCGGCCAAGAACAGGCTGCGCAGGATCCCCACACGGCCCGTTTTCGGCCGGCAGAGGCACGGCAGGTCGGTCCTTTGATATTTCCAGGCGGGCCCCACGGGCCGGATTTAAGCACCAGATTTAAGCCTTGAGTTTGACACCCCTGACCTGGATCATCTTTTTTCTAATGTCTCGTTTCAGTATAGATCAAATAATTTTATCTAGCAAGAACTTTTTCAAACCATCTAATGCAAAATAAATGGTTTGTTGAGATAAAGTAATGGGATAAAAAAACAGCTATATTCTCTATGAAAATGATTGCAGGAGGCACATTGTTGAAAATATCCTTCATCAGAAAACCTACCAATGCGCCCAATCTTCATGCCAGACCGAGCCAGAGCCCGGAGAGCTGACTGAGCTCCAGGTCCAGGAGTTTTTGTTCTGCAAAAAAAGTAAAGCATACATTAATAAAAACTGAAACTTGTCTTTAGGATTTATTTCATTTGGAGGAATGGAGTAGTATCAGGACAGCATCAGCGCAGCAATTGATTTTTTCTTGTCGATTTATAGCAGTGAGGATACAAATAAAGGTGCAACATGACTTCAAGCTTTCTAGTTAATTACTCTTAGTAGCAGAGTGCCACACTATATAGATGGTTGGCCTGATATAGCATGGCTCTTTTTTGCCAAAAGAGCTGCTATAAATTGTAAAGGTAAAATCAAATCAAAAGAAATGGAAACCACTGAAAAGTTCTTCAGAAAACCTATTTAGAATATCTTTAAATGCAAGTGCCTTTTGTAGATTTACTCTGTATTTAGTTTAGTAAAATGCCTGCCCCTTTATTGCTTGTTTTTGCAAAACCAGTTCTAATTAATTACTAGAACTTCTAACCCACTCCAATCTCAACTGGGTGACATGGCAAGAGAAGTTACAAGCAGTCCTCATTTAGTGACCACAACTGGGACCAGCAACTTGAAAACAAAGTGGTTGCCCAAGTGAAACCGTTGATTATCTTGTTTCAGCTTCCCTTTGCTAACAGACATGTGAAGGTTGTAAATGGGAGGACAGGTTATAAGGTTACTTTTTCATTACCACTATAACTGCAAATGGCTGCTAAATGAGGCAGTCGCTAAACAAGGCCTACCTGTACATAAGAAACCAAAAAAACTAATGCAATTATATTCCTATCAGAGAAGTGCTCACAATTAGCTTGGACCAAAGAGACAGAACCGTTTTCATTTGCTTCTGAAAAGCGAAGACATTAAGGCTGGCCATATTTCTTGAGAGAAGAAAATGCTATAAAGTGGGTGCTACAGAAAAGGCCTATCCTCCTTTCTGTGTGCATCACAAAGAGTGGGGATACTTAACAGACCTTCTTTTGATGAGTGGACTGAAATGGACTGGACATATTTATTTTTTGTAAGATACCACCTTTTTCTTAATGCTACACTGTGTAAAGTGTAGACGACTTTGAATTGGGCCCAGAAGCCTACTCACTACCAGTTCAACAACCTTGAAATATTATTCTACACTGGCATTAGTGTCCTACAATAGTCTAGTCAATTTGGTAGCAGCTGCAGCTCCTAGATTGTCTTCAAAAGCAGCCCTCCGAGGAGTGAACTGCAGTAATTCAGCCTTGTGTTGATCAAAGCACAAATGTCAGGGCACCCTAATGCAAGTAATGCTGTTACTGGCTGAACTGAAGCTGAGCAAATCCATCCCATTGGCCACATTTTCTATCTGCTGCTTGAGTAGGAGTGAGAATCCAAGTGGACAAGTCACACCTCCTTTGGGGAACTGTTGTTTCACTCAGTAACCACTTGAATAATTGTTATTGGGGTGTTCAGATATTTATTGCCATCTGCACACTAAATCTTGATACTAGCTCAGGACTTCAATAATATTTCTAGCCTGGACCAAAGTAGCAACATATACCCAATGATGATACCTCACCATCAATTTGTGGATGATCTCTACTAATGGTTCTACATAAACATGGGATAAAATGCCAAATTCCCAAGGGCTTGAGCACTTGTCACCCACAAGCATCAACTCTAATTACTCATTCCGGTAGAAGCAGAATTAGTGTCCCAATGTTCTGACCCAGCTCCCCAAACACGACAAACCCTCTGAAGTGAATCAAAAGATTCCTTTATTAGGAATGCCAGCAGCCCCGGCAAAAAGTTTCTCTCGCAGGCTAACAAGTCCGGCTGGCCGGAAGATGAATAGTTGTCTCCACACCTATTCATCTCCGCCCCCTGCCTTTTATCCCCAGAGCTAGGGTAGGGCCTTGCTAGCAGCGGTGGCTCTTCCTTCCCCAGGATCGACACACAGCTTTCCACTGCTCTCGTCTCTGCCTTCTGTGCAGCCGCGCGTCAGGCACTGGACCCAGCTGTTCCTCTTCTTCATCAACCACCTCCAGACCTGGGGGCTGTTGACTCTCCATCTGAGGGCTGACGGATGGCCCAGGCTCCGCCTCTGTCTCTCTCTCTCTCTGCCAGCTCCATTCCCTCTTCCCCCTCGGAGCTCCCAGGTTGCCCTGATGCTTACCCTGACTCCCATGCCTCCTCATCCTATGATTTGGTTGTTGGAGGGGCCAGTGGCCGACAGGCCACAACACCCAATCCTTGCATTTCCAGAAGGGTACCGTGGCCAATAGTTTCAAATCTGTCTGAGAGATCTAATAGGACCAGTCCCTTCCCCAATATTCCAACAAAGGCAATCCATCAGAACAACCAACACAATTCCTGTCTCATAGGTAAAGCTGAATCCTGACTGAAAAGGATCCAGATAATCCATTTCTTCTAGGATCTTCCTACCACCTTCTCAACTTTCCCTAAGAAGAGAAGATTGAAGATCAGGACAAGTTATAAAGGGTAGTTTGATCCATGGAAGCCTTCTTTAGGAGAGATAGCAATTCCACCAAAGTGCATAGCTATGCCATTTCCCTCACAGAAACTTTGAACCAGCTGCTCACATCATGCCTAGCTGCCCAAAGGAGCCAAGCATGGCACAGCTCAAGCCAAAGTAGTAAACTGAAACTACAAGAAACTATTCCACTGCAGTAAAACTAGTTAAAACTCCAGGTTTTTTTTTTAAACAAGAATAGAGTATAAACAATAATGTAACATCAAACCAGTGAAATAGCCACAAATATCCACTATATTACAGATAGATATTTGCATTCAGATTAACAGGACATTCTTCCAACAGCTGCAGCTACATATCAAATATGATTCCACAGAATAATACTTTCCATTTTAAAGTCTCTCAGTAATATACAAAATAATACTAGAGAGGTGTTAAATGACTTTATTATTTAAATCAAAGTATTGAAAAGTATTGAAAAGTAGTACATGTGAAGCACTGGCTCCCCCCTTACCTATTTCCACCTGTAGCCCGCAGTTTGATATGAAGGGCAGTGATTCCCAGTTCCTTGCATCTTTGTGCTACGTCTTGAGCAGCCAGCATAGCAGCATAAGGAGAAGACTCATCCCTGTCGGCTTTCACTTTCATGCCACCAGTTACTCGGCAGATAGTTTCCCTGAGAAAATCAGTGCATTATAGATTAATTTAATCCCAGCCTTTCCTTCACCAGAGACAAAAAGCATATAGTTAAACATAGCTTCTTTGCAAATTTGTCCTTAAAATACAGTATGAATAAAACATTTCCCAGAGTTAGGGTTAGAGTTTCTGCTTGACTGCAATACCATTACATCTCTTAGCAGAAACAATAGTTTCTATACAAAGAGCTTCCAAGAGTAGATACTTCACCAAGGGTTCAGCTATGGTAATAAAACATAATACTCTGCTCCACGAAAGTTACAATGCTAAGTATGTATACGCCCAAGTAGACAGTGTTTCCTTTAAGTTCAGGCTAGGTGAACATTATAGGCCTTTTGACATAAGTAAGTCTTGACATCTATTGGCAAAATCTTCTATTACAATCTTGTAAGTATTATCCTTTCACAAGTAGAGATACTCACTTGCCAGACAGGTCAGTTACATGGACAAATGTATCGTTGAAGGAAGCAAAGATGTGGCAAACTCCAAACACATTTTCTCCTTCAGCAACCTGTGGTCCCAAGCTTATAACCTGCTCTTCCTTCTTTTCCTTACCCTTACGGGGAGCCATTTCTGTATAAAACAACAACAAATTATGGAATAGACAGAATATTATAAAGTACTTTCTGTTGAAGTAGACAAACTATAAAAATCTAAATACCAAGTCGAGGAAAGAACCCCCTCCCCCACCATGTATAATAAAGCTGATTCACAACTTCTAATCAGATCCTTATACATAGCTACAGTGGGGATTATTTCCCACTCTGATCTCCAGTAAAGTAGCAGACAATCTTTCCTGAACTGGGAATATGCTTTCTGTCCCGAAAACTGCATGGGGCATGAGTATTGTGGTATCAGCATGGCCAGGGCAACATTATCAAACCCTTTGGGAAAATGGTCCACCACTGATATGAAGTTTAAATACTTAAGTTTGTGCTTAAGGGACCCACTTTCCCTTTAAATCCATGCAAATTATCCAAGAGGTCCTAAAATGTTATCCTCAACACATAAGCAGTCCACAAATTATTTATCCCCACAATAAGAGACATTCATTTCAGAATGAATATAGTTGGCTCTTTGTGTCACACTTCAAGCAACTTGTTGGTGGCTTTAAAAAAGGAAGCAAGAAATGATGGAGACTTTCAGGTTATCACATCAGTGAATTATAGCTTCTTCAAGCTATAATTAAGAGTACTTAAGTAAGAGTATTTAAATGTTAATGTTCCCCACTTCCCTCTTGTTGTTACATAAGTATATACCTACAAAGTTAGAACAATGATCTGGGCATTTCTATACCATCACTTCAATATTTAGTATTTTACTTATGAATTATGCTACCTTTGTATTAGTTATGCAGCTGAACATTAAAGGTTTACTAATTTTGGAGGCTACGTTCTCACATGAGGACAGTAGTCAAATAGTGTTCAGTGAAAAAAAAATACTGAAGTTTTAAACAAAAGGGCTGCATTGGGATTAGGGATAACTTGCATCACCAATGGTTGCTCCATCTAATTACCCACTGAATAATTAAAGTAAAGAACAAGAAATTATATATGCAAAAATGTATGCATATGCAAGAGGGTATGGATACCCAGATAGCAATCTCATGGAAAATCTAGCAATTTCAATATTTACTGTTTTGTAAATTAGGTTCCCTGTTCATAGGTTTTCTGATAATTTTCATAATTTTCTGATAATCACGAATTTGGATGAGAACTTTCCATATCAAACAAGATCAAAAATAAGATGTGACTTGGACCATTACCTTTACAACAAGTAGGGTATACTGCTATAGTTAACATTACTTAAATCTCATTGCTTTCAAAGACTTATATTGCCACTTTTGCTGCAAATGCATTACAAATGTAGTAAGGTACATGGCATTTTTAAATAAATCAGGGTGAACCTAAATGAAATAGCCTACCAGACAGACTTGAATCCCACACCTTTTTGCAAAGCAGAAACAGTTCCAGTATTAAACGCATGTGTTACAGGCTTAGAAATATTACATCCAATTACTAAAAAATCCCTGGAGTTTAGTCAATACAACAACCTTCCCTGCTCAAAATTCCTCTACCCTCAAAAGGGGGGGAGAGCAGCTAGCGCATAAAAAGGCAGCCACATAAACATGTTTTGGCCACACTTTTCAGCCTCAGCTCTTTATGGATGATGAAAGTAAAGACTATCTATGTACGTTTCCTCTGAAAGATTTGTCTCCGAGGGAAAAGATGCACAGCTTAGAGAGAACATTCGGGAAGTTGGGGGAAAGCCTGCTGATGAGGCCCAAACCTTAAAAAAACCCAAACTTATCCCGGGGACCGGGTGATATGGGGTTTCAAGAGGCCTGTCCAACCACCCCACCGCCCGGGCCATCTTAAAACAACGGATCCCTGTGCAGAAACAAAGGCCCCCAACCTCGCCCTCCCTTGCCTTCTCCGCGCAGTTAGGGGTGAGGAGCCGACTGACAGCACCGAGGGGAGCGGAGAGGGCCGGATCCGCGAGGATGGAGCTGGATAGAAAAAGGGCCCCACCAGCCACTTACTCGAGCGTCTCTGCAGGCGGCAGCCAGCACCGGAAAGGAGAGAGCAACGTCACGAGGGCAGAGGTCACGCTCTATCACCCGGAAATACTACTGGAGAGGCGCTACCGGCGGGGGGGGGGAGTCACTCCCACGAAGAGAGACGCGGCTTCGTGGGAGTAAATAAGCACACGGCTAGGGGAGCGTTTGTTGTGCGGAAACGGCGAACGGGGCCTAAAAATTTCTTACCCTGCTTAAGTGGAAAATAAAACTTGCATCCTCGCTTCCGTTGACCGGGCGGAAGCTTTTCCCGCCAGACGTTAGGCCTCTCTTGTGACGTCAAGGCGGCCCTAAAGAGTTGATTTGAATAATCGTGTTGCGCCCGCACGCGAGGATGGGATGAACCAATAGAAACGGCCCTTCGCTGTACACAGGATTCCCTATCCTGCATCCGAGAAGCAGGAGCTCCATGAGACAACGTGGGAGAATTCTGTCACCACCGATTGATGTGGTGGGGTATAAAGTTGTCTATTTGGAGTGACTGCCCCTCATTTTAAAAGAAGCATCTCTTCTGGCGATTTACCCTGACAGTTCAGAAGATACCAGGCGAAGCAAATGCCTTTGGGTTCTCTGGCTGGCTCAGTGTTTCTCAACTTTGACAACTTTCAAGATGTGTGCACTTCAACACCCAGAGTTACCCAGGCAACATGCTTCCCCCTAGCAGGAGCCTGATGGCTGGGGAATTCTGGGAGTTGAAGTCCATACATCTTGAAAGTTGTCAAAGTTGAGAAAAACCGGCCTGGCACATGAAATGCATAAATTTGGCATTTACACCAAGAAACGTTACAAAGAAACATTACAAAATGTACAGTTGGTTTCCCATGTTGTTAACATTTTCGTGGTGTCAATTATAAAGATCGTAAAACAATTATGGTTCTACAATCCGCTTTTTAAGGATTCTGATAAAATCCTCATCATTTGAGGTATCTGTTACAACTAGCAAAAATATGAATAAATACTGTATGTCAGCAAAGAAATATAGAAATAGGTTTTTGCAACCTGGATTTGGTGGTGTTTCCCTGGCTAACCCTATTATTATTATTTTAAAGTAATAATACATTATTAATCTAAGTGCTATTGTTCTTACTACATTATGGCTTTGCACTGGACATTAATACCCTGATATGAATACCTAGGGATAGTTATATTTTAAAATTGAACATCAGTTATGAAAAAGCACAATTAAAGGAATTGGAAGAGAAACATACAGTATAATAATAGGAAACAGAAAAATCACTAAACATAGGCATAAATTTGACAAAAATATAGTTTTTAACTAACTTTTTAAGCAGAACAAAGCCATGTTCACATGGTTAAAACATTTCAGAAGTTCTGCAAAATCCTCTCCCTCTCCCACACAAATACATACAGTAGTTGGAGACTGCATCACATCTTTGCACTGTTTTTGACCACCAGGATAAATGGTGACAGATGAAGGAAAGAATGTTTGTCTGTTTCTCATTTGACCTATTGTTACTCTTCACTTCAAATATAATAAATGTTTGTTACTATTCATTGATAACTGGATTAAAATCATAATCTGCATCCAAGACAACTATGTGGTGAATGTTTTACTTTTTTTTAAAATGGATCATTCTGCAACTTAAATACTCAGAATTCTTTGTTAGTTAGATGTTAAGTGAATTTTACCCTATTTTGCGACCTTTCTTGTCTCATTTGTTAAATGAATCACTGTAGTTGTTAAGTTAGTAACACGTTTATTAAGTGAATCTGTCCTCCCCACTGACTTTGCCATCGGTGGTGAAATCCAATTTTTTTTACTACCAGTTCTGTGGGCGTGGCTTGGTGGGCGTGGTGTGGCTTGGTGGGCAGGGGAAGGATACTGCAAAATCTCCATTCCCACCCCACTCCAGGGGACGGATACTGCAAAATCTCCATTCCCACCTCACTCCAGGGGACGGATACTGCAAAATCTCCATTCCCACCCCACTCCAGGGGAAGGATACTGCAAAATCTCCATTCCCACCCCACTCCTGGGGGAAAGATATTGCAAAATCTCCATTCCCACCCCACTCTGGGGCCAGCCAGAGGTGGTATTTGCTGGTTCTGCGAACTACTCAGAATTTCCACTACCGGTTCTCTGAACTACTCGAAATTTCCGCTACCAGTTCTCCAGAACCTGTCAGAACCTGCTGGATTTCACCCCTGCTTTGCCTGTCAGAAGGTCGCAAAAGGTGATCACGTGACTGGAACACTGCAATCATAAGTATGAACCAGTTGCCAAGCATCTGAATTTGGGTCATATGACTATGGGGATGCTGCATGGTCATTAGTGTGAAAAACAGTCATAAGTCACTTTTTTCAGTGCTGTTGTAACTTTGAATGGTCACTGAATGGTTGTAAGTCGAGAACTACCTGTACTTGAATCTGTTGGAGGCAGTTATCCAGTTTGGGACTAAATATCAATACATTATACATCATTATGACAGGTTGTTTGGGAGATATAGTGGATGTCACAACACAGTATTGTGGGCTACAGAGGAGAAATAGTTTAAAACTTGGTTCTAGCAAGGTACTGCCTCAACTTTGCCTATAGCTGGGGAGGTGCTTCCCCAGGAACTGAGGTACTCCTGGATTACCGGAACAGCAAGTGGAAACTGAGACCAGGAGGCCTTTGTCTTTTCTGCGATGTGCCAGGTGCAACCATTCTTGGTGGCACAGTGTGTCACTACGTTCATTTTAATTTGTCAGCAGGACTCTTATTCTGAAATGACACTGTATACTGATATGAAGTTCTCATGTGATACCTGTACTGCGCATGTGTTAATTTTTTCTTTGTTCTCTTTGTTCTTCACCATGTAGACACAGACTTAGGTGTTCTTATTTTTGTTATGCAAATATATTACTTTTATTCTTTCCTGGACTCCGGTCTTATTATTGAGAATTGAGGGCAGGGAAACAAGATTCTGTCACCTCTAATTATTTTTCTCCGCAACATGGTAGCAGCGGCTGGTTTATCTGCTCTGATGTTTCCACGCTCGTCATTCTTAGATGTACCGGCCAGGTTTGTTAGCGAGATTTCTAAGCGACTGAGGAACGCTGATTAAGCACTGCAAGAATGCCCAAAAAGAAGAAGAAAAAGAAACGTCAAGACCTATCTCCTGAACGTTTCACACCTCCGGAATCTGAGAGTGGATGTCAAGAAGAAGCTTTAATAAGGTCAGTGTGTCCAAGCAATATCAATACATTATACATCATTATGACAGGTTGTTTGGGAGATATAGTGGATGTCACAACACAGTATTGTGGGCTACAGAGGAGAAATAGTTTAAAACTTGGTTCTAGCAAGGTACTGCCTCAACTTTGCCTATAGCTGGGGAGGTGCTTCCCCAGGAACTGAGGTACTCCTGGATTACCGGAACAGCAAGTGGAAACTGAGACCAGGAGGCCTTTGTCTTTTCTGCGATGTGCCAGGTGCAACCATTCTTGGTGGCACAGTGTGTCACTACGTTCATTTTAATTTGTCAGCAGGACTCTTATTCTGAAATGACACTGTATACTGATATGAAGTTCTCATGTGATACCTGTACTGCGCATGTGTTAATTTTTTCTTTGTTCTCTGTTCTTCACCATGTAGACACAGACTTAGGTGTTCTTATTTTTGTTATGCAAATATATTACTTTTATTCTTTCCTGGACTCCGGTCTTATTATTGAGAATTGAGGGCAGGGAAACAAGATTCATTTCACCTCTAATTATTTATCTCCGCAACACAGTGGTTAGAATGCAGAACTACAGGGCTAACTCACTGCTCACTCCAGCCTTCCATCCTTTTGAGGTCGGTAAAATGAGGACCCAGATTGTTGGGGCCAAGATGCTGACTCTGTAAACCGCTTAGAGAGGGCTGTAAAGCACTGTAAAGCGGTATATAAATCTAAGTGCTATTGCTATTGTTGAAGCAGAAAGCACTGGCTATACTTGCTTATCACGAAATGAGTTTCAATACTGTAATGCATTCTAGATGGGCCACCTGCAAAGACCTCCTGGAAACTATAGTTGGTACACAATGCATTAGGCTGCATATTAATCAGGCTAACAATATTGCAGGGAGTTTGTCTCCAAGTGTAATTAGCAATAGCAATAGCAATAGCACTTAGACTTATATACCGCTTCATAGTGCTTTACAGCCCTCTCTAAGCGGTTTACAGAGTCAGCATATTGCCCCCAACAATCTGGGTCCTCATTTTACCCACCTCGGAAGGATGGAAGGCTGAGTCAACCTTGAGCCGGTGAGATTTGAACCGCCGAACTGCAGCTAGCAGTCAGCTGAAGTAGCCTGCAGTGCTGCACTCTAACCACTGTGCCACCTCGGCTCCTAAGTAATTTTGCTTCAAGGAACTCAGCAAAAGTGTAAGTCCTGGTGAGGACCTCTAAAATGTCACATGGCTTACAGTAGGACCACGGTTTCGTGACTGCCTGCTCAGTGTGCCTGTGCAGAGTGTTTATGGAAAGTCTCTGCCAGGCCCGAGGTGTGTTAATATTCTTTCTCCTGTTGAATACCCTACTTTTTTTCTCCTGTTGAATACCCTACTTTTTTTCTCCTGTTGAATACCCTACTTTTTTTCTCCTGTTGAATACCCTACCCCCGTATCATCTCTTCTCATACTCAGAAAATCTTAAAATATGGCTTTTTAGATGAGCATTTGGGTACTTAAGTGAGATATACCCAAATTAAGATGAACCCAGCAATTTGTGTTATTTTATGGTTTTATAATGCTACCATTGTAGTTATGTTAAATCTATATTGATAGTTTATATTTTTAACATATACATGTCTAATACATTTGGATTTTTTAAAAATATATATTATGCTGTAGGCCAGGGGTGTCAAACTCAAGGCCCGGGGGCTGGATCTGGCCCATGGGGTGCTTAGATCTGGCCCATGGGGCCGCCCTGGAAACAGCGAAGGACCGGCCTGCGGTGCCTCTGCCAGCAAAAACGGAGCTCGGGAAGGCTGCATGCGGCCTTCCCAAGCTCCGTTTTCACTGGCAGAGGGTTGCAGGAGGCCGTCGCAGCCGAAAACGGAGCTCGGGAGCCCATTTTCACTGGCAGAGTGTCAGGGCCACTCTCCCCCGACACGAGTGATGTCAAGCTGGCCATGCCCACCATGGCTACGCCCACCCTGGCCCCCTGAGGTCAAACACAACCCTGATGCGGCCCTCAATGAAATTGAGTTTGACACCCCTGCTGTAGGCTGATTAGAGTTGTACCGGTACAATTGAAGTGACATGGATGAAATAAATAGATAGATAAATGAAAGATTTATTTATTTCAATGCCTTTATTTATTTCAACACTTTAATGCCTCTGCCGTATGAGAGACTGTAAGGGCATCAGGATTAAACAGTGTACATAAAGAAATGTGTCCAATGTATGAATTGACATTTAGCTTTTCTAGATAAACTGCATACTTTCATAAAATTTCAAAAGTATTCATAAAATTTCATATTCATAAAATTTCAAAAACTATTCTTTATGAAATGGGCATTTGAAAGCTGAATTTGACTTCTTTTTAAAATATTTTTTATTATACATTTTCTTTTATTATACATCACGTTTCCATTTTTGTAATGACAGTGTACTGTCCGTATCAAATTTCTTTTGAATACACATAATATTTGAAAGCTGAATTTGACTTCTGAATACACTTCAATTCTGTAGACTGGAGCATGAATTATGCTGTTTTTGCTCTTTTCTTCCATCACACAGAGATTGGCTACAGCATATGAGCAGGCTAAAAAAAATTACTGAAAATAAAAGTCTTAAATTGTATCTCAGGAGAAGTCAATGGATAGCACTGTCATGACAAGGCAGAATAATCTATCAATCATTTCTACCCCCCTTAAAAGTGCATACCACATAGTTCACTGAATGGCCCCAAATGTAAGAAACAGAACAATCTGGGGTTTTGGCCAAGAAGTAAACATGTTGTAGCAGAACTATGCAGTCCTTGGCATTCCTTTTAGTATCCTTTTCCATGTCAAGTATTCAGAGAACATTTTACGTCTCATTTATTTTTCAAGGTAGTGCACTTAATGAGTTTACAAGAGGATGGTTCTGCTGTCCCTCAGTCATCTAGAACAAATCTTTATTTCTATGCCTTAGTTATAAGAGACAAATATTTCAAAAGGATTTTTCAACTATACAGTAACTGGTCAGTCTGGGATTTCTTTAAAAAAAAAGAAAAAGATTTATTTTTATTCTTGTGTCACAGGCCTGGATGGATTTACACAGGATAGAGTGAAACCATGTTGTAAAAAAAAACAATTGCTTCATGAAGCTGAACAGGGCCTCTTTATAGGGCTATCATATCTGCACTACAAAAGTCCAGAGAACATTTATATGGTACCAAAGAGAGATAAAAAGCTCTAACTCATCTAATGGTCATTGGAGGTTTGTTGCTGGGAGTATTATTTTTTCATCCTCTGTTTCATTAATGATTAAGTAATCACATTTTATACAACCTATTTTTCCTGTCATTCTAGAAGCCTGCTGAAAACACATGAGTGTTCGAAACTGCTGGAAGGAAAAGGGTTGAGGGGCTTTGTGTGTCAGTATGCTCTGTCAGCCGTCAGCTGCAGAGAGTCACAGGTTTGCTTTTGTTGAACTTGGCTAATTTTTGCTATTTAAGAAGTTTGAAGGCAAACTGTTTTACTTGATATAGGGTTAATTCTAAATTTTGCTCTCATATTAAAAATCAGTGCACTGCAATGATCCTCAGTGTTGGATCCTGATTCCTCAGGAGGTTCAAAGCTAGTTTGGATATTAACTGGCCCTTATGCAGTCATTTATATTTTAAAATGGTAAACACACTGGAGTGGGGAATCTTATGCTTCATATGAGCTGACTTGTACAGTCATGCCAGACATTACATGATACAATCATGTAATTTACGTAATAATCCTAGGATATGTATTTTGTCATTTGACATCATCATGGCTTGTTATGATTCCTGCTCTCTTGCTATATTTAAAAAAAAAACTTATTTCCCAGTACAAAGGAACATATATAGTTGCTTTATTATAAAATCTAATGGACATCTAGCGAGGAAGTTAATCCTCATGCAGTGGCTGCCTCGTTTAGCATCTATTCACAATTACAGTGGTGATGAAAAAAATAACCTTATAACCCATCCTTTCTTTTTTAAAAAAAATAGTCTTTATTAATTTTCCCATTAAAAAAAACCATACATATATGTACAAAAAAAACATACATACACACATTTGACTTACAACATAAAACAAATATATGACGTAGCAACTTCTACGTCAACAACAAATATAACAAATATAACAATAAAAATTTCCTTTTACAGCTTATTCATATTATTTTCTTATATATTTACTGTTTGCAATAAATTCATTCTTACTCTATTCTAATATTCTAATACAAAGTAATCTATATTCACTAAGTTGAGTCACCCATTATTTTCTTTTTCAACAACTATTTCCTTTGTGTTACATAGCAAAAGATCAAGTTATTTTCTTATAACATATACCGAAAGTGGAGTGATATAATTCTTTCTATTATCATAATTTAAATAACCATTTTATAATAGATTTTGACAACCCATCCTTTCATTTACAACCTGTAAAATAAAGGAAAACTGAAGTAAGATTGTAAGCTAGTTGTAGTTTCACTTATGACCGCTTTGCTTAAAGACCAAGTTGCTGGTCCCAATTGTGATTGCTAAATGTTTACCGGTTAGGCTGTTCCCAACAGAAACGCTGAGAAACCATAACTCAGTAATGTCTCAGTGCTAGGATTAACTGTTCAAAGAATTTGGGATGCTTCATTTCAAATTAGCCAATAAAGGAGAATATTTGTAGCTCAGTGTTGAAAAAAGGGGTCATTGGTGCTCTCTGAGCTTGCTTGTTTTCTTGCAGATGTTTCATTACCCAAACTAAATAACATACTAGTAAGCAAGGCAAATAACGAACTAAAGAGGGACGGGAAGGAAGATAAACTCAAATAGGAGACACAGGAAGCACACCTAGAGTCAGGCACAAAAATCTCAAGTGCCTATACACAAATGCACAAAGTCTGGGGAATAAACACGGTGAACTTGAAATATTAATACAGGAAGGTAGATACGACATAGTTGGAATAACAGAAACTTGGTGGGACGAAACCCACGACTGGAGCATACTGATAGAAGGATACAAACTCTTCAAAAAAAACCAGACCACAAAAAAGAGGAGGTGGAGTTGCACTGTACGTTAAGGACCACTATATTGCTACAGAGTTACATGTAACCAAAGAAGAAAACCTCCTGGAATGCATATGGGTCAACATAAAAGAAAAAAAGAATGATATGGCCATAAGAGTATACTATAGGCCACCCAATCAAGCAGAAAAAATGGATATCGTTTTTGCCAACCAA
>QLTV01001320.1:2623806-2641800 GCA_003457575.1 Thermophis baileyi | reverse complement strand
CAACGCCTTGCGCGCCCTCAGATATGGCTCTGCGTGCCACCTGTGGCACGCGTGCCATAGGTTCGCCATCACTGGCTTAGGGTGTGTTGCTGTATAGTGGTACCTTGGTACTCAAATAGCAATAGCAATAGCACTATGCCTTCACAGTGCCTTACAGCCCTCTCTAAGCTTACAGAGTCAGCATATTGCCCCCAACAATCTGGGTCCTCATTTTACCCGCCTCGGAAGGATGGAAGGCTGAGTTAACTTTGAGCTGGTGAGATTCAAATTGTCAAACTGCTGGCAGCCGGCAGTCAACAGAAGTAGCCTGCAGTACTGCATTCTAACCACCGCGCCATCACAGCTCTTCAAATGCTTTGACAATCATCAAATTTGGTACGCAATGCATTTTGATGTGAAAATGTTGTCCTGGTATTCATCGTTCGTATGGTATTCAACGCACAAGTTAGAACTTGTCGGTGTCGGCTGGCTTGTGACTCACTACATTATTCCTTATAGGAAAAGTTTGGTATTCAGCATTCCTCCCGGGACCAATTAACAATGAATACAGAGGTACCACTGTATTTTCCTGAACATAAAGTCTGGTTTAGTAGCAGTGGTTCCATTTTCTATGGTAATGGTTCACATTTCAACTATCAAAATGCATTAAATGAATGTTTTACTTTTCAAGGTACCCGCTTGGTTACTATTATGGTTCCATTACTTTTTGCGTGTGGTCTAGGAAAAAGCACACTGTCCCAAATACTATCAACAAACTGTGACCGAGGGGAAAACTGGGGACAAGACAGGAATTGACCGTATGGTGCGAATCCATAAAAAAGTTAGAGAAACTGTCTGATCCAGCAGTGAATGTGTTAAACTGGAATTTAACTTAGGACATGTGGATTAGACCCCAAGTGATTTCATAGAATGGTTGCCACTTCTCCATTTTAGTTCTCCATCAGCAACCAAGAACTTAGAGTCCACAAAATAGCTGTGGTAAAGAAATCATTAAGAAGCTAAATGATGTAAAATATTTCATTACTGTAATTGAAAGCTGCCATTGAAATGAGATATATAAAAACAAAACAGATCTTTGTGGGAATTTCCCAATCCATTAACTAAGTCTTCACTGTGCAAGCAGGAATCTGGTTTGAATAGCTTAATTACTGTGACAACCTGTGGCGATATAAGGTGGAGTCTATATTTACATATATTAATGAATTCACATTTCTGTCTATTTGAACGGGTCCATTTCCTACTATCAGAGGTATGCAAAGAAAAGGAGGCAGGCAGAAATGAAAATGTCCATCTAATTGATTTGAAAATAATTTAGCAGTTTGAAACTTAAACCCCACTAATACAATTCAGATTCTAATAGCAGGTCTAAAAATGGGAGTTTCATCCAGCAACAAAAAATAGTAGATTCCTTCAATTAAATGAAACCTAGAAGCGTGGAAAGTTGCCCTTTGTAATTCTGACAACCAACATTCACTTACAGATAGTAATAGCCTGTTATTATTAAGATTCTGGAAGGTTTTTTTTTATTCCGTATTCAGCTGTATTTGCTTGCTGTGCAACTATCAAAAGATTCCCCAAACTGGTGCAGATAAAATAGTCAACTCTTTTTACTCTAATACAATATTTGGAATAACGAGAATCATAATTCAAGCTCTACAAGCTACATTGGCATCAATTTGCTTCCAGTTTGTTTGCTTGCTTGTTTGTTTAATGTTTATGCTGCTTGTCTCACTGTTCCAAGTGACTCTGGGTGGCCTTACAATGGTATAAAAGCATAGATATCAAAACATTAAAAGCATTAAGATTAACAACAATTAAATACAGTAAAAGACTATTTATTAAATGTATATGCTGCCCATCTCACTGTCCCAAGTGAACCTGTTCCAGATACAATTCAAGATGCTGGTGGTTACCTTTAAACTCCTTCATGGCTTGGGACCATCTTCTCCGGTGGTATCTACCCATCCCATTAGATCTGGCAGAAGAGGCATACTTTGAGTCCTGTCTGTGAGGGACTGCCATCTGGCAGGATCCAGGACAAAAGCTTTTTTCTGTTATGGTACCTGCCATCTGGAACATCCACCTCCCTGGAGATCAGACTTGCCCAACCTTGCTGACCTTTCAAAGGCCTCAAAGGCCTAGTTTTGCCATCATGCCTGGAGCCCTGATGGTGTTGCTGAGCCTGTTTCTTGGCGTTGTTAATTGGGATGATCGTTTAGTGCTATTGCTTGGCTGCTATTTTATTTTAGGATTGTTTTTGTTCTGTTTCTTATTGTGAGCTTCTCAGAATCTGGCGCCTGAGATGGTGGCTATATAAATTTAATAAATAAATAAATAATATATCATGGCCACCATCTTGATTTATTTGACTACACCTCACAGATATCCCTGCCACCTACAACTGGATTGCATTTTATTGTCATTGCTTACAGTTATTTTAGATCCCTTCATTTGTTATTTCAGTGCCACCTCTGTTGTAGCTTTCTGCAGTGGGTTATATTACACAGCATCGCACAGCAGATCTGGCTTGACTAGGTAAAAAAAGTCTCTGAGCAAAAGCAACGCCTTGCATTGTCCTTATGATACAATGGTGTAGTTATTGTGCTTTATGAAGTTCCTATACGCTGCCCTGAATTAATTATTTTAATTGAAGGATAATTACATTCCCTCTCTCTCAATCTTCTTTGTCAAAGCAATCAGCATCATACTTTCTGCCTTGCTACGCTACAGTGATTTTATTGGTCTTGCTGTTTTTGTATAGCAAAACAGGAAAATATCGGCTTGATTGTCCTGGCAACTGGGTGATAATTTCCCCCCCTGCCATCTAAAAATAAGAAAAGCCTGAAAATATATTCATTTATCTTCTTGTCTTAAATTGCCAGAGGATGAATTTTCTATACTCTTCGTGAAACGTACCTTGCTATTAGGTTTAGCCTCATTTCCAAACAAAGCATTGGATGGGCTTCTCCCTGCTGTTCACCTGTGTATGTGCTTTCTAAGAACCTGGCTAACTGCACCAATAATACCCTATTCTCCCTACTCCCGTATTTTTAAAATCATTTTCTATTTTGAAAAGAATTCCAAATGTGTAACTTGTCCAATATTCTGTGTTATTTTTATTATATTCATGTGAGGCACAATCGAAAATTCTATCTGTGGGCAGGAGAAGAACCCTCCGGTTCCCCATTGGCAGTCTGAGTCTCCAGCTCCTTAAGCACAAATTAGCAGTTCAGCAGCCCTACAGGGCATTAGGCAAGGCACACTTCTGAATAAGTAGAGCCAGGCACCCTCATTATATTGTGAATATTTTTCAGAGGGATAAGTCATTTTAATGTTGCAATGAAAACAGCAGAAGCTTGTGTCGCCTAGAAGACCAGATTTATTATGGGAAAGCCTTTTACAGAGTAGCATTCATGGTGATTTCATTAATTTTTTGGGTGCCACACAATTCTTTACTGTTGATGGTGAGGCTTTGTAACCACTTCCATATAGCAGATGTTCAGGATTCTTTAACTTCCCCAAGAAATGATTTACAAAATGCTTTTTTTTATTTTTATTGGACTTGGTTCCTCCCACTTCCTTCAGTCCATTAACACCAGCAGGAGCATCCTATAAATCACCCTTTCTGTGTGCTTTCTTCCCACACAATTATATATCAGCTAATTTGAAATCTTCCAGCTACAGAGTTTCTGCCAGCAATCTACATTCATCAGAGGGCTAGTAGAGTTCAAGATGTTACCCCAGTTCTTTGATTTTCTGTGGTTAGGGCTGGATCTCAATGTGGGTGGCCCATCTCGGTTAGATTAGAAGTATAGGTAAATGAAATGGGATATTAATTCATCCCGGAAGTGCTACATGAGAGAAAGAACCAGATGTACATGGAAAGCTAGGGTGGGCAGATTACAAACAGAATCAGCATTCAAGAGGATACGGCTAATCTGAAAGCATATTTGGAAACAGATGTGAGAGGCAAGGAAGCAGCACTTTTATTTCATCGAATTAAGACTAAAATGGGCTAGGCTGCCAGTTGAGCTTCTTGAAAGTGGAAATCACATTGCTTATTAAGATAAAAGGTTTCCCTCCCATTAATCATTCCTTTCATCCCCTTACCCCTTTGTCCATGCCAAAAGGGAAGATGCTTGGTGACTTAGATGAAAGGAGAAGGAACCATCTTGATACTCATTTTGCCCAATCCCTCTGTAGTTCTGATAAACACTACAGAGTTTCAGCAGTTCCAAGAAGGCTCCACATCCATTTGCATTACTCAGGTGACCCCGAGGACACAGATAAACCTCCAAGTGGCCTCAACAATTCTCTAAAAGAATGCAAATGACCAGTTGTCTGCAAGAAGTATAAATCCTTCCATTCCCCACCATCAAGTCAGAGCTGAAGAAGCTTCTTGGATGAGAAGCGAAACTTCATAGAAAAACAAGAAAAGAAAAGAAAAACAAAGTCCAGTTGCCTCTTGAAAAAGCACCTTTGGGACAACCATGACCTGGATGACTGAGAATCTCCATAGACATTCTGATAAACAGAGTTTGATGGAAACACTCATGCCAACAAAAAACTGAAGGGCAGGCAGAATATCCATCCTCCTTGTCCTCCAGCTTTTTCTTGGTCTGTTTATTATTTATTCATAGAATAAATTTCAGGGGCAGCTATATGCAAGCGGTTCAATGTTTGTTCCCTTACTTCTCGTGGTCACTGTAGGAGCAATTCAGGCATCTCTATACAATTTGAGGCCGTCAAACAAGCCAAAATATTGCTTAAATTCTTCCAGGAAGTCAAACTGGAAGAACTTAAGAGACAAATCACCATTTTATCTCCAAAGTAAAATCCCTCAAAGCCAGTTTCCATGGCTGAAGATTGATTTCTACCAGGATCCCTCCAATTCTAGTCTAACAGTTATTACACCAGTGTATGACTCTTTCCCAGAATAGACAGATGGTAACTGGGACTGGGAATTTCATTGCTAAGCAACATGATCGTAAAGCACAAAGTCACATGACCACACTGACTTATGGTGGCAGTTCTGGCACTTCAAGTTGCCATCCTTAGGTGAATCCTGCATAGTCACAACGCTACCTGGTCAAGTGATCGCCATTTGTGATTTCCTGCTGACTTCCACACCTTTGGCGGTGAAGATCATGTGACTGTGAGACCTTCAACTTTGTAATTGCAAGGTGGTTGCTAAGCACTCGAACTCTGATCACATGACCACGGGGAGGCTGAGATAGTTGTAATTACAAGGGTCCATTCTAAGTACTCCCAATTCACCATTGCTGTAACTTTGAACAGTCATTCAACAAATGAATATTACACACGGACAATAGGGAGACAATAGGGAGACATTAGAATATTTGTCAACTGCAGAAATCTTCTTGTTATTGACAGGGAAAAAAAATAAGTTGAAGCATGTTCATTGGCTTTCAGTATATCAGTATTGCAATATCTCAATGACAAGAAAGCATTCTCAAACAACCTAGAAAATGAATGTTTAAAAACTAAGTAGCAGCATCTTTAAGAATCACCTTGAAAAGTTTTGATATTAGTTAGAAAAGGTAATATATACATTATTCTCACAATCACCGTTTAAGTGTTGTCCTTTGTTTGAATGTCAGTCACCAGTGCAACTTTATCTTCTTTATTAAGATTAGTTTAAACCCCAAATGTTCTTGGGCTATCATTGCTGCTTCATCTATGACAATGATGGCGAACCTTTTTTTGCTCGGGTGCCAAAAGGGTGCGCGCGCGTGCGATAGTGCGAGCGTGCGTGCGTGCCCACACCCATAATGCAATGCCCTCCCCCCGTGCATGCGCCCACAACCCACTCCCACATTGCCCCCCTGCACATGCGCGCAGGCCTCACTGAAGCCTCCGGACTTCTGGTAGGCCCGTTGGGCCATTTTTCGCCATCCAGGCTCCGGAGGCTTTCCTGAAGCCTGAGGAGGGCGAAAATGGCCTCCCCCCGCCCTCCATGTGCGCTGGAGCTGACATAGGGCAACGCCTCGCGTGCCCTCAGATATGGCTCCGCGTGCCACCTGTGGCACGCGTGCCATAGCTTCGCCATCACAGATCTATGACAATATTATTCCCAAAGATTTAAATCCAAAAACTTAAGATTCAATTTTTTAACCTCATTAGCCAGGCAGGGTGGGAAAATAAAATTGCAACATGTACCGTATTGATAGATTAAGATCTTTTTATTTATACCTCTAATCCATTCTTTCTCAACCCCATAACTTTAAGATGTGTAGACTTCAACTCCCAGAAATCCCTAGCCAGCATAACTAGCTGGGGAATACTGGAAACTGAAGTTCATGCATCTTAAAATTGCTGACATTAAGAAACATGGCTCTACTCTATAACTCCCTTCCTCTGGAGAAGCGCCACTGATTTCCAGGGGTTATTCTAGATGGGTATTTCCCCCCCCTCATATTCCCCCTAGTGTCAGTTAAAACAAAAATCATGACAAATTATTTGCTTTACTGTTGATCCGTTTCTTCCTGTGTGGTCCACCAGTGTCCACCAAGAAAAGTTTATGGAAGTGCATACTTTGTTTTGAAATCTGATCTGTTTTTCTCTTTTTTAGTCTTGACAAAGATTGGCCAAATGGACCAATTTACTTGTGAACCCTTTTAACAGTTACGTTCTTACTGTGAGGGCAGAAGGATGTTTGTAAATGCCAGGCTGAATATTTAGCAAATTCCTGTCCTTACATGAGTCATTAATCAATGGTGAAAATGTTGCTGTTTGGCTACTGAACTTTAGCTCCCAGACATGTTATTACTCATACTTTCTTGCTTTTCTTGGCATTATTTCTGTGTGAATTCCCTTTGAAAACTCTCATAAAGGTTTAAATGTATTAAAATACAGAGTTTGTTTTGGAAGCGTTTTAGCTGAGCTTGCAAACAATATTAACAGGCTCAACAAAAGTATTCATTTTGCTTTCATGACGACAACTCATAGTTGAAAATAGCCTCTTCCCAGATAGTAAAAGGATTTCAGGATGTTAACATTTAAGAAGAAAAGAGGACCTTTCAAAGTAATGCATGTACAAAGATATCAAACTGCCTTAAGTTCATAGTAAGAATTTGGTTTCAGATCTACGTAATGAATATATAGCTTTCTGTTTGTTTTTATTTCTTTTTTTCTCTGTTACTCATTCAGTCAAGGAGGGTGTAAAGCTAGTTGTTTTGAGTTAAATCATTTCTTTTCCATTGTTAAAGGGAAATTATTCCAGAAAATTCTGCCTTAGGCCAGATTCCACAGATCAGAGTCTACTTCATCCTATTAGATGTGGCAGTCCAAAAATCACACTATCTGCTTTTCTCTCCAGCATTATATATTCCTATTTCAATGTGTATGAAAATCACAGACTAATGAAACACAGACTGGAGGTGGAGTTGTAGCAGTGTCAGAAGATGAAACTGTTTAGTATGATCATATTTTTCAAAGAGGACTACAAAAACTTCACACAATCTTGGGAGGCTCTTTGGTGTGTTTCTGGCACTGCCAACGGAATATAAGAACCTTGGGAATTCATTAATCATCCCCAAAGTTTTGGATTGGAGCTACCACAGCCAGGTTGCAAAACCCTGGATGGCCAGTAGAGGGTAGGAAAGACTTTGGGTTCTCAGCATGTCCTCACTTTCATCAGGTGGTTGTCCAAATCACTGCAGCCTAGATGGTAGCCCTAATTATGGTGGCCTTATAGCAGCATGCAAACAGAGGCTGAAGGGCTAGAAATTTCAGGTCATATAAGGAAAATGGATGAAGTTTGCTTGTCTGAACTGTATAAGCAAACGATGTAGTCACTTCAGACACCAAATTTCAAGAAAAAAGCACCACATATTAAAAAAAAATATACTTTTCTGTGGAGATAAGAATGTTGATTGCATGTTTTGCCAAGGGTGGTAGCTTCTAGCAGCTAATCTAAAGCCGGAGATGAAAATGGATAGTTTAATGAACAGTGGATACAATAGGCAATGTACGTGGCTTCATTAAATGACCTGTGACCTGTCAGCTGACTTTTTGTACAAAGGTATAATGCTTTTTCAAATGCAATAGACCTATGCTGAGAAACAGCCTGACTGACTGATCACAGATATGGGATACTTCTGAGCCTGCAACCTGATAGTTGGCAGCTAAACCCACCATTCAAAGCATCTGTTTAAGGCTCTGCCCTGCCGTATCACATGTTAAGGAAAATGATGGGAGGCTATTCTTCCTGCTACTAGGTGATTTCCTTTGTTGCTAGGGAAATCCATTAATTGTGTTCTTTAACTTCTACACATTAGAACTGTTAAGGACAGCAACATTTCCTTGCCTTGTTACCAAGGCAGAAGAGGGTTTAGCAATTGTGCTAGTTCAGTTGATTCTGGCATACTCTTCTGCCAGCTCAAGGACTGGAAAACAGCACTTTAGTGAAAGCATGAAAATAAGAGTATTCTCCTAATTCAGAGATGAGCAATCAGAGGCTGGATGCACCCTTTTTTGCCATTTATAATCCCTTTCCTACCAACTTGATGGTATTATTTTCTGCCAGTTTGAAGTGCAAAGATATAAAACTGCAATTATTCCAAAAGAGACTCAACATAGGTTTTCTTTTTTTAAAGATATCCCTTTCCTCTCAAATGCTGCAGTGAAAAAAACCAGTCATGGGTGTTACACAATTTTCTCTTGCCTAGCTCATTTCGTCACCATTTGGTCCTGGCCACACATTAATTTTTGGAGTTTGACCCTTGATCTGGGCAAAAACGTCTCATCCCTGTCATAGAGGAAGGAAAGGACAATGAAGACAGAGCTTAACTAATAAAGATAGTTAAAGAAAAAAGTGGTCCATTAGCTGTGTTGGGGCTTAGATACAATCTGAATTTTATTGGACAGAGTTGGGCTTGTTCCTGGCCACTAGAGTGTTTCCCAACTCTGTCCCATAAAATTCAGATTGTATCTAAGCCCCAACACAGCTAATGGACCACTTTTTTCTTTAACTATCTTTATTAGTTAAGCTCTGTCTTCATTGTCCTTTCCTTCCTCTATGACAGGGATGAGACGTTTTTGCCCAGATCAAGGGTCAAACTCCAAAAATTAATGTGTGGCCAGGACCAAATGGTGACGAAATGAGCTAGGCAAGAGAAAATTGTGTAACACCCATGACTGGTTTTTTTCACTGCAGCATTTGAGAGGAAAGGGATATCTTTAAAAAAAGAAAACCTATGTTGAGTCTCTTTTGGAATAATTGCAGTTTTATATCTTTGCACTTCAAACTGGCAGAAAATAATACCATCAAGTTGGTAGGAAAGGGATTATAAATGGCAAAAAAGGGTGCATCCAGCCTCTGATTGCTCATCTCTGAATTAGGAGAATACTCTTATTTTCATGCTTTCACTAAAGTGCTGTTTTCCAGTCCTTGAGCTGGCAGAAGAGTATGCCAGAATCAACTGAACTAGCACAATTGCTAAACCCTCTTCTGCCTTGGTAACAAGGCAAGGAAATGGTGCTGTCCTTAACAGTTCTAATGTGTAGAAGTTAAAGAACACAATTAATGGATTTCCCTAGCAACAAAGGAAATCACCTAGTAGCAGGAAGAATAGCCTCCCATCATTTTCCTTAACATGTGATACGGCAGGGCAGAGCCTTAAACAGATGCTTTGAATGGTGGGTTTAGCTGCCAACTATCAGGTTGCAGGCTCAGAAGTATCCCATATCTGTGATCAGTCAGTCAGGCTGTTTCTCAGCATAGGTCTATTGCATTTGAAAAAGCATTATACCTTTGTACAAAAAGTCAGCTGACAGGTCACAGGTCATTTAATGAAGCCACGTACATTGCCTATTGTATCCACTGTTCATTAAACTATCCATTTTCATCTCCGGCTTTAGATTAGCTGCTAGAAGCTACCACCCTTGGCAAAACATGCAATCAACATTCTTATCTCCACAGAAAAGTATATTTTTTTTTAATATGTGGTGCTTTTTTCTTGAAATTTGGTGTCTGAAGTGACTACATCGTTTGCTTATACAGTTCAGACAAGCAAACTTCATCCATTTTCCTTATATGACCTGAAATTTCTAGCCCTTCAGCCTCTGTTTGCATGCTGCTATAAAATAATAATAATAATAATAATAATAATAATAATAATAATAATAATAATAAAAAATTATGATGATTCTGGTGATATTCTCAAAAATTTCAGGAGCTGCAGGTTCTATGTCAAATGTTCATGTTTCTCAGGGCAAGAACAGAGGTGGTATTCTGAAGCTGCGCACATGCGTGCAAGCCGTGTGCGCGAGCACAGCACATGCGCGGAAGGCCACACACATGCACTCACATTTGCGAACCGGTAGGGAAGGTAAGTGAATACCACCTCTGGGCAGGAACCAATCTGGTAGTGTTCTGAGAAGCAACATGGCCACTGGTGGCATTATATGAGCATCAATACTGCATTGGTAGTGACATTTAAAAACTCTAAAAGGTAGCTTGAGAGGTCTGGGGATTTTGTGTTCTCAATGCTAAGCTTCAATGATATCGGTCAGATTGATAAACATGGGAGATTGTGGGGAGACTGGAAAAAGAATGGAAAGGAGAGAGGTCCTAATCGAGAGACAGTGGACAAGTCAATGGACAAATGATCTCATAAGCAAGAGAAGTGGGAGATTTTTATAGTTGTAAAAATCTAATACATTAATGAATAGTATTTCAGAGATTCAGATTTCTACGGTAGTTTGGGGTAGAACAGGCCCCCATGGCTCTGTTTCACAATAGAAGCTCCCCTCCCCCCTCCTCATTTAGCTTGATAAATGGATTTGAGGGGTTAGCTCAAGGTAGTAAAACATCTACAAAGAAGCATCTCTGCCTTAATCAGTGGTTTTGCAAACATAATTTGAACTCAATTTGAATTTGAATTCAACTTATTTTCCAAAGCACCAGAAGGCAAAACAAGAAACAATGGAGGGAAACTAATCAAGGAGAGAAGCAACCTGGAATTAAGGAGAAACTTCCTAACAGTGAGAACAATTAACCAGTGGAAGAGCTTGCCTTCAGAAGTTGTAGGGGCTTCACCACTGGAGGTTTTTAAGAAAAGACTGGACAGCCACTTGTATGAAATGATAAAGGGCAGTGATGGCGAACCTTTTTTTGCTCGGGTGCCAAAAGGGCGCACGCAATAGCGCGCATGCGCGTGCCCATACCCATAATACAATGCCCTCCTGAAAGTTCATTTCCAAACTTCCAGTAGTCCCATTGGGCCCGTTTTTCGCCATCCACAGGCTCCGGAGGATTTCCTGAAACCTGGGGAGGGCGAAAACGGCCTCCCCCTGCCCTCCGGAAGTCCGAAAATCAGCTGGCCAGCACGCACATGCGCTCTGGAGCTGACATAGGGCAACGCCTTGCGTGCCCTCAGATATGGCTCCGCATGCCACCTGTGGCACGCGTGCCATAGGTTCGCCATCACAGATATAGGGTCTCCAGCTTGAGCAGGGGTTTGGGCTAGAAGACCTCTTCCAGCTCTATTATGATTAATGGCTGGGGAATTCTGGGAGCTGAAGTTCAGACATCTTAAATATTGCCAAGTTGAAAAAAACTGACCTTAATGAACTCAGTATAAAAGAAAATGGCAAATGGTTCCTCTGTCCAAGATTCTACAGTATATTTACCCTGGACTAGCATTAAAGGGACTTTATTCAAATTTGTGCAGTTCCCGCTTCCTCAAACTTGCCCAGCTGCATGGAGCTCGACAAACGTAGACATCCCTAAGGGGGAATCTATTATTTGTGGTAGCAAGGACATTTGCCATGGGTAAACTGGCATTTGGAATGTAAAGTATGCAGCAAAAATGTGTGTTGGTATCAAAGTGTGGGTGTGCGCTAGGAAATCTTGGTTGCCATAGTTTCCTAAAAAAATCCCACTGCATGTTTACAAACACATATGTATCTGTTTCAGTTTAACAGCATTTCCCACTCCAAATATGCTTGCTGCATAATGCATCAATTGGTTCTTATGGTTGAAGACAGGCAGTGCAGGGGTCTCTAACTCCTAGCACCAGAAGTGCAGCAGGAAAACCAGCTCACTACTCTGAGGATGACAGCACTGAAACCCCCTCCCATATCAGTACTAAAGTCTCCACAGTAAAAAAAAAAATGAAGGGCACTACAGCATGCAACCCAACACACTGATGGTGTTACCTAGTTTGGGTAATGAAACATCTGCAAAAAAACAACCAATCTCAGACAGCACCAAGGACCCCTCAAACATATTTATCAAGCTAAACGAGGGGGGGGAAGGGGAGCTTGTATTGTGAAACAGAGCCATGGGAGCAGAGGTAGGTTCCTCCCGGTTTGCACCGGTTCTATTGAACTGCTGGTGATGTCACGGATGTCGGTGCTGGTCCATAGACGCCGCCATCTTTTTTTTGGATTATTATTATTTTTTTTGAAAAAAAAATTTGGGGGGGAATTTTTTATTATTTTTTTTCTTCTGCGCATGCGCAGAAGCCGAGTCCCCGGCAATGCGCATGCGCCACCATATTGTTTTTGGCTTTTTAAAAAAAAATGGAATTTTTTGCGAATTTTCGCCACTGCGCATGCACACACGCGCCCACAAAGCGTGCACAGCCACACGGCACAGGAGGAAGCGAACCGGCAGCGAGGTAAGTTAGAACCCACCCCTGCATGGGAGCCTGATCCACCCCCAAACTCCCCTGGAAATCTGTGTCTCTGAAATACTATTCATTAAATGTATTAGATGTTTACAACTATAAAAGTCTCCCACTTCCCTGTCCCTGCCACAGGTTCGCACCACTGATAGCGAGTCACAGGCAATGGCTTCTAGGCTAATTGTAAGGGGGGGAGGCAGGGGGCAAAAAGGTCAAGTCAATATGGTTGACCACAACCATATCCTTCAAATGCTGTCCCATTTTTATGTGCATTGCTGCATACATAAAAGTGGGCTGGGCTTTGAAATGTGCAATTGCAACCACCACCTTGACTTTTTAAAATCCTCCTTGTAGGAAGGTCTTCCGGGCTTTCAGTAGTGCCCTTTTGAAGTGCCAGGAGTGGAGCTGTCCCTTGGCTAGCCCATCTGGGTGACTTATGCCCTCTGCACGGAGCCATTCCCCCAACCCCAAAGACAGGGGAGCTGTGGTGGGGAAAGGGACCAGGGGCCCTGGAGCCCACTTCATCAATTGACAGTCTAGCCACGCCCTGCCTGGCCCTCCTCACTCAGGAACAAAGCCATAGTCTCAGACCAAGGGAAGATCTACCACGGCCAGCAGAAACTGGCAAGACTCCACCTTCCCTCTGGCAGGCGTCTTGTCACTGCACTTGCAAGTGAGACACCTGCCATCACTTTGACCTACTCCCTCATAACCACTGTTGTGGGCCACAGAAAATTACTAGGAGGGTCATATGTGGCATCCCTTTTGTGGCATATAGTACAATGCTTTGCATCTTTGCTCAAATTTAAACCCAATTCAGTTCAATGGGGCTTACTGTCAAGGGCTTACATGCCTGGGAGTGCAGTTTTTCGATGGCAATATACAGTAGCCACTATTTCCATTCAGGGAACTAATGCTCTTCCAAATTAGTCTCAGTAGGCTTACCAAATTAAAAATCCTAGTATTTCTTGTGCACCCCTGAACATACAATGGTTGATAGACCCCTTCATATCCTGACAAATGTTGCCATCCTATGTAGCTAATTAAATGTTTTGTAGCTTTACTTCCCACCTATTTTGATGGCGCATGCTGTTTTTAATCATTTGATCTTTCTTTAGTCGAAGTACCTTTTCCTTCCTCATGCCTGCAAATGAGCTAAATGGCCTTTATAAGCTATATCACTTGTCAGCTTTTGAAATTTATTTGTTATTACCAGTTTTATAATACAGTTTTAAGGTGGCATTGCTTGTTTAGCAGCTTCTTATTTTACCTGTATTTTATTAGCAACTCTCTTAAGGTTCTGACTGTCCAATCCATTATAGCCATATTCAAAACTAAGTCCTTCTGTACCAAAGTGGGTTTATTCAGGTACATAGGATTACAGCATAAATTTAGTATTATATCCTCTTAATGTATCTGTGTTATATACTGGTTGATGTGTGTGAGAGATCCACTGATACTATGCTGAAGTATTTTTGATCAATGCTATTTCACGTTTCTTTTGGAAGAGAAATATATACATTTCTGGCATATAAAACATGCCAAAATCCCTAAGAATAAATGCATTTTGCCTCCTTTCACTCTCTTGAATTATTATTTACAACCCAGATAATGTTTCTCTACAAGTGCCAAAAATATACTGTCCTTTAAAAAATATTCCTAATATGAATGTTTAAAATGGTTTTCTTCTAGGTAATATGGTTTCTTGAGCTTTTTGTGGAAGTGGGGCTGAGAAAAACAAATCAAAATGAACTACCTTGCAGTATGATTTTCAGTCAAGATACAAGAATGATTGCATATTGATAGAATGGGGAGCTTTAGAAGCTGACCATGTATGGATCAGAGTGCATTGGAGACAGCTTGACCATCTGAATTTTAGAAAATTTTTAATTAAATATATGCATGAGAGCTATATGATTTGTTGAATAGTGACACAGAACTTATGTTTCCATGTTAAACATCTGTGGTTCAGTCCTAGGCATCTCCAATGAAAGGATGACATTACAAGTAATGGGAACATAATTTCTACCTAGATACTGGATAAAACCAGATCAGTTCAATCTAAGGCAATTTTTGTATATTACAAGATCACAGCCAAATGCAGTTTTGCTCTGAGATTGCCAAGGCAACCAGACTCAACAACTTCATGCTAATATTCTGAGAGGCTGAAATCTTATACATACTTTTCAGAAAATAAGTACCACCACACTGAGCTGTAGAATGTTTAGTTTTGCTCTGTTAATCATCTGTGGTAAATTTATAGTCAGAACATGAACTTGAAGAGAGAATGAGAATAGTTTTAGAACTGACAAAGAATATGAGATGAGGAAGTGTATAAGATTCTTGAGACTGTGAGTCTGGCCACCTGGATCCTGGACTCGTGTTCCTTCTGTCTGGTCAAGACCTTCCAGGAAGTAGCATGTAGTTGGCTCCAAGTGGTGGTTAATATCTCATTGCCGAAAGGGTGCTGCTGCCTGCCTTGAAGTTTGATTTCTCAAGAAGACATCTTTGGGCTTGACACCATTGAATAACTTTTGTTCAGTTTCTAGTTTTCCCTTTTTAGGAAGGGTTGTTAAGAGGGTGGTAGGCACTCAGCTGCAGTAGACCCTGGGAGAAGCAAATTGTCCTTTTTAGTTAGGTCTCTCCAGGGGTGGGCTGCTGGGGGTTTGCAGGGGTTTGGGAGAACCTCTAGCTAAGATTCTGTGCAGTTCGGAGAACCCCCAAATCCCACTCCTGGCTGGCCCTGCCCACCCCGCCCTGTCCCTCCCAGGAGTCCCCACATGGCCCATTTTGGATGCAGGTAAGTGCAGGGCACGCGCAGAGGCTCGGGGAGGGTGAAAAACGGGCCTACCGAAAGTTCGGGAAGGCCGGAAACGGGCCTGTTTCCGGCCTCCAGAGGGCCTCCGGAGCCTGGGCAGGTCGTTTTTGCCCTCCTGGAGGCTCGAGGAAAGTCTCCGGAGCCTGGGGAGGGTAAACCCCCCCCGCCATGGTGCAGGAGGCTGACTAGGCCATGCCCACCATGGCCACGCCCACCAGTAACCAGGCAGAGAACCCCTTTCTAAAATTTTTGAAGCCCACCCCTGGGTCTCTCATGTCTCCTTTTCAATGTCTATGTGAAGCCACTAGGTGAGGAGGCTTGGGTGCAGTATGCTGATGATAGTCAACTGTACATCTCTGTCCCAGCCCGACAAGTAGCGGTATTCAGGTGCTGACCCAGTGCCTGGAGGCTTTAAGAATCGGGACAGAGGAATCAGTTCTGACTCAATTCTAGCAAAAAGCAGTGTCCCTATTGTTTGGGTGTCCCTTGGATTTGGAGAGTTAGTAATTTTAACTTTTGATGGAGTAGCATTCCCTTGAACTGTTGGTGTGCAATTTGGAAATCCTCATGGACTTGCAGCTTCTGCCTGAGGAGCAGGTGGCAGTTGCAGCAAAGGAACATATTAATCTTGCACTCCAATTACAACCATTCCTGGACCAAGAGGTTCTGTTCATGGTCACTCATGCCCTAATCATTTCCTGTCTGGACTACTGCAATAAGTTCTACATGATTCTTCCCTTGAAGACCACCCAAAAGTCTCGACCGGTCCAGAATGCAATAGTGCATGAAATTTTGGACACCCCATGGTTCACCATGCATCCAGTTTTTTTCTGGAGGCTATACAAGGTGCTGCTTGTCACCTTAAAATCCCTGCATGGCATACATTGCCAATCAAGAGATGAGAGGTCGGTGTCTATGAGATCATAGTTGGCTTTTTTGAAGTTGTATGATGGTATACCCAATTACAACTTCAAAAAAGCCAACTATGATCTCATAGACACCGACCTCTCATCTCTTCATTGGCAAATTCTATTCTCTGGCTATAACACTGTCGAAGACCATTGTAACATTTTCTTGCTTGAAGTCAAAAGTGTTATTAAACTATACGTACCGCTAATAACCACCAAAACCAGAAAAAACAAATTACCCATATCAATAAGGAAGCTCCAATCCAAAAAAAAATCTCTCTGGCGAAAAAACAAAACTGGCTACATAGCGAACTTTAAAAGCCGTTACAAAAATATATGCCACCAAATAAAGACTGAATGCACCAATTATCACATCAAACAAGAGGAAAACCTTCTGCGCACGAAATCCAACCACGCCTTCTATAATTTTGTAAACAACAAACTTAAAGTCTCGAGATCCATCCCACCTCTAAAAGGACCTAACGGTAAAGAATGTAATGATAAAGCAATTAAAGCCAACCTCTTTAACACATTCTTCGGCTCAGTCTTTGTAAACAGCAATGGCTCATGCCCCACATTTCCTAGTCGTACCACAAATAATCACAACGATCTAACACAAATAGATTTCAAAGAAAATAACGTTGAAAAGGCACTATGCAGCCTAAAACCATCTCTATCTATCGAACCTGATGGACTATGTGCATACTTCTTAAAAAAGCTTTCCACTGCTATAGCTGAACCTCTAAGCATAATCTTGGAAAAATCTTTCAGGACCAGTTCCCTGCCCAACCTATGGTCACTAGCCACGGTCATCCCTATCTTCAAAAAGGGAGAACCCAGCCTAGTTGAAAATTACAGACCAATCTCTTTATGCTGTGTCACCTGCAAAGTCATGGAATCAATCATTAACCAATCCATTACCCTCCACTTAGAAACAAACAACCTACTCTCTGTTAGAGTTATTTGTTAATTTTGTTTCAGAAAAAAATTATCCTATAATCTACAACTTCTACATTGCAAAAAAATATGGACTACAAAACTCGATCAGGGCAAAGCAATAGACACAATTTACATAGACTTCTGTAAAGCCTTTGATTCAGTGGTACACGACAAACTACTTCTAAAACTAAAATCCTATGTCATGTCTGGATCCCTACATAATTGGATAGCTGCGTTCCTGTCCAACAGACAACAAGTGGTCAAAATAGGGAGCGCCCTATCAAATCCTGCACCTGTTAACAGCGATGTCCCCCAAGGCAGCGTTCTAGGACCAACACTCTTTATACTTTACATAAATGACCTTTGCGATCATATTATAAGCAACTGCGTTCTCTTCGCCGATGATGTAAAACTATTTAACACCTCCGACAATGCTGCTGCCCTACAAAGCGACCTTGACTATGTGTCAGAATGGTTGAATAAATGGAAACTATAAATAAAAACAAACAAATCCTCTGTCTTACACATTGGAAAAAAGAATCAGAACACAAAATACAAGCTGAATGGACATGACCTCGTAGACGAGCCTCACTCTGTCAAGGACCTTGGAGTACTCATATCTAATGATCTAAGTGCCAGAGCACACTGCCACAGCATTGCCACAAAGGCACTAAGA
>QLTV01001320.1:2606724-2623693 GCA_003457575.1 Thermophis baileyi | reverse complement strand
CTTCGTTATGACCTAAGCCTAGTTCATAAAATTATCTGCTACAATGTCCTACCTGTCAATGACTACTTCAGCTTCAACCACAACAATACACGAGCACACAATAGATACAATCTTAAAGTTAACCGCTCCAAACTCGATTGCAGAAAATATGACTTCAGCAACAGAGTGGTCAATGCCTGGAATACACTACCCGACTCTGTGGTTTCATCCCCAAATCCCCCAAATTTTAACCTTAGACTGTCTACTGTTGACCTCACCGCATTCCTAAGAGGTCTGTAAGGGGCATGCATAAGCGCACCAGCATGCCTACTGTCCCTGTCCTAATGTACCCTTTTATTTTTATTCGTATCATTTCATGTATTCAAATCATGTTTATACTTATATATACTATCTAATACGTGTTTGACAAAATAAAATAAAATAAATAAATAAATAAATAAATAAAATAAATAAATAAAAATACAGCCAGGTTATTTGAGGGGCCGCCTCTCCTTGAGGAGATCTACCCAACCCAGTAGATTGGATAGGATGAGCTTGCCTCAGGTCCTTTCTGTTGAAGTGTTGTCATCTGGCAGGAACTTGGAAGCACCTACCCTGTGGAATAGCCTCCATCCTGAAAAATGGGGAGCCCAGCATTTGTATTCTCAAGATGGGATCTTTTTGTGCTGCATATACGGTATATATGCAGTTTCTAACTTTATGTATTTTGTTATTTGTATATCTTGGTTGCGAACTGCCTATGGTTATTTTAGAATTTATATAATATGAGTGGCCATTTTTTTTTACTAATAAGTAGATGGCCAAATTTTACTAAAACATAAATTTTAGAATAATTTTTTATTTGACACTGGCAATTCACTATTGTATATGACAGATTTCTTTAGTCTGGTGTGATTAGATATGTTGGGCTTACGATACTCTCTTGGGGAAGATCATCCTCCTTCACAAACGATGCTGGCTTAAGCAGTGATAGGAGGGTCCAATTTCCCCCCAAACTCAACCAAGTTGAGAAAAGCCACTCCAAACTGCCAAAGAATGGCTGTTTCTTTTTATTCAGAGCAGCAGAAAATAACCTTCAACTGTTGCCCCCCCCCCACTCCAATCTGTCTGAAAGGGACTAAAAAGAGATTGTTCCATCAAAAATGCAACATGCCCTTTGCTATTTACTTTTCTTTTAGATAAACTTTTGCGTTGGTATTTAGGATGTACGCATTTCTGCTGTAGTTTGACAAGGACTTCGGATATCAGTATCTGTTCTGAGTTTGTACATGGTTTTACAGTTCTAAAGTGCCTCTGGACAGGGAGAAATTATGAACTGATAAAAACTAGGCCTCTCTTTCTACCTCCAATTCCACTCCAGGCCAAGGAATGAAGAGAATTCTTTGCAGGCTAGAGCAGAGGTTGTCACTAGGGAAAGTCCAATGTGCAGCTGGCGGCAGAAGCTGGTCTGCACCTCATCTTCCAACTAGAGCGTGAAAAGTGGAAGTTATTTGATGAGCCAGCATTTCCTTCTCAATCCCTTATTAGATGGTGGGGAAATCTTGTAGTTAATTGGCTTCAAAAATCTGATATGCATAAGAAGACACAAGTGCACCAACTGGAAAAATAAAGGGATTATTCTAGGAAGATCTATAGCCAGACCTACCAATTACCCCAAAACATCCAGCCCTTTAGGGCATCCCACCAAGTTTGCTTCTGTATCTCTGGGATGGGGGTGGGGGAATAATGTTATGGATGTACATCAGAGAACAGAACATCAAACAAATGCCTTTGATGGCTAATCGCAGGGCTAGAGAACCCTTTCATTGAAATTTGATCACATAACTCTGGAAAATTCATCCAAGATTTAGACTGATTAAACAAAGACCAGCCCAAGAACAGTTCTTCTTTTCAGAGTAGTAAAAACCATTGAGCAGAATTGCAGACCTAGAAGAAATATCTCCTAAAAAGGTCAGAGTGTCTTTCCAGAAACATTCTTTTCTTTTACCACCAAACTATTGAATCCAGTTTCTCCAAAAACTACAGAAGAAGGAAAGCAAAAGGTTTACTCATGAAGTAAACTTATTAGACCAAATCACCACATTTTCTCCTTTTGGTCATTGATCAGGATTGAATGTTATAAGGCCAGGGAAAATTCCAACCTGGTGTATTTTTGTTATGGAAGTACGTGTATATATATATACCGGTATATATATATACTGACACAAAGTCAGACATGCATAATATGCCCTATCACATAATGTGAAGGTTGCATTTGCAGCTTAGTGCTTATATAGAACATAAAGACTTTATGTTGCAAATGAAAATGGATGGACCCTATAGTATGCTACTCCTCCTGCAGCTCAGCTTCTTTAAGAGAGAAGCATCAGGGCAGCTGATTTTGTATATGTTTAGGAAGACTTGGCCCTTAAGCACTACTTCATTGTTTTATTATTATTGTTATTATTTAAAAAAAACCCACTCCTTTCTTGATGAGAGAAAAGGGCTCTGTACAAGCTTAGATTAGGTGCTAACATTATGATCAAAATATGATATGGGTAATCATGTTCAGAGGTCCAGACTATCACTGACCTATTGCATTTCACAGTGGCATATGATCTATTTTACTAAAATGACAGAACAGCAGTTTCTGAAAATGGCCAGAATTATCTCATGTCTTAAAAAATGAGCAAACTTAAAAATGCTATGTTTAACATGAGTCCAATATTGACATCAATATTAATGTCTTGATGTCTGATGTATTGATTGGTATCAATTTTGAAGTCAACACTAATGTCTTTACTACTAATGTCCCAATTGCTACAAAATACAATTATGCCTATCATTTACTTTCTTAGCTAAGATACTGGTGTTTTATGCATGTATGTCTCTCTGTCCGATTGCCAAATTGCACTAAGGCTAAGCTGAAATGTGAATTGTTCAGTTTAGGTTTTTCTATTATTTCAAACCAGCCACTGTAGCTTATTCTACAAATTCAATTGGCAACAATATGGTCTGTAGCAAATAGAGCCATACAAGCTGAAGAATATAATAACGCTGCTATAAGCTTGGAGAAACTATCCTTAGGCTAACATTCTCAGCCATGGCCACACTGGCTGAGGAATTCTGGCAATTGTGTGCTATATATCTGAAAAGTGCTCAAGAAGAAGAAGAAAACTGCCCTTCACAAAGGAACAACTCCTGCATATTTATTTCATGGCAGTTACTTTCTGCTGGCCATGTAAGGGGAGATGTACCACCATATAAATTTAATAAATAAATATCTCTGGGTTTGGTGCTTGAGAGCACCAGTGTTCTAATCAAGGCAGGAGAGAACTACTGTTTATACTTCCCACAATGATCTGAAGTGACACCACATTGGGAATACTGGAAAAATGAAAATGGTATTCTCAGACCTACCTACGAAGCATGAGAAATTCAGAGAAACAGAAGTACTGGTGGTTCGGCTAGGACCACAGCAATAATGCTTGATCTTGTGTGCCTAATAAGGAAGAGTAATAATGGATAAGCTGTAAATCCAGGAATTTGAACTGCATGATTACATTCTACGACAGGAGGCTTTAACAGGTTTCTATGGAATCTCAGCTTTCTCTCAGACATACTGTATATTGAAAACTATTACTTTAAATTACATTAGGTTTTCAAATAGATTTTTAATATTTTCTTTTAGCTGTATTTTGGTCCTTTTAATGTTTCCATTTACTGTCTTGGTGGCATTTCTTGAAATATTGTAAACAAAGCCATTCATGTATCTCTATAACACAGGAAGTTTTGATCTTCACTTTTTAAATATGTTGTTTGAAACTTCTTACTTGTAGTATAATAACATCAGATCTTTGAAACAAATCTTTAATATGGGAAAACCAACACAGAGAGGTACAATACACAAGGAAGGACCCTTTGGCTTACTTTGCTGAAGAAATAGCTGTTTCTTGGGGTTGGGAAGTCCTTCCTATTAAGTTGCCTTAGGTTATTTTTATTTCCCTTATGAATTTAATCCTAGTGCACAATGTGGTTATACAGAACACCTTTCCATGAGTATTTATCTGGGTTTTCTGCTAAACCATAATGTGGTTTGTTTGGTTTGACTAACTTCAGTATATGAACGTAGTCTATGGCATGTTCATGTTAGATTATAACTAAAACAAATTTTGGTGTAGTATGGTACATGAACCCAGCCCACAACTACAATTGCACAGTGTGGTTAGCATCTAAAGCAGGGGTGTTAAAGTATTCCTTCTAAATTATAAAGTAGTATCCAATCTATGTTGGGATAGCATGCTAAGCCAAACCACATTATAGTTAAGTATCCTATGAATTTGGTCAATGTGTCATGCCATGGCTTAGTGGGAACTGACAGCAAATTTGGGGATTTTTCTGATTTTCCTAAACAGACAACACTCAAGACAACACTCTGCTGTCCTGAATTGAAAAGTGTCGTTTTGTTTTTAAAAGAAGTGCTGCACTGTTAGATAGATTTACTGAATGGATGGCTACTGCAAGTCTCTCTCAAACTTAGTTCAGGTTCATATCTATGTTCATATCCATGTAGTTTTCATGACAAAAACATGAAAGTGATTTGCTGTTGTCTTTATTCAGGATGTTTTTCTGGCTTCCCACTCTTGGCATTTCCTGGAAGTTTCCCATTCAATTATATCTAATCCTACTCAACTTTTTAAGATTAGTCAAAATCATCTTGGCGAGATGGATATTTCCCAGAAAAATGAGGTGTTTTTGTTTTGCTAGGCAGATTGGCGGTGGAACAGTAGGAAAATGATTTACTCATAGCAGTCATTGCTGAGAATGTTGACATAACATGATCATTCTTGATCACAAGATCACATACAGGTAGTTCTCCATTCACAACCATTTTTTTTAGCGACCGTTCAGAGTTACACCACTGAAAAAAAGTTACTCACAACCAGTCTTCGCACTTATGATCGTCACAGCATTCCCAGTCATGTGATCAAAATTAAGGCACTTGGGAATTGGCATGTATTTAACAGTTGCAGCATCCTGGGGTCATGTGATCGCCATTTCTCAGCTGGCTTCCAACAAGCCAATTGAATGGCGGAGGCTGGATTCACTTAATAAGCATGATTCACTTAAGAACTGCAGTGATTTGCTTAACAATTGTGGCAAAAAAGATCATAAAATCAAGTGGAAGTCACTTAACAACCACCTTGCTTAGCAACAGAAATTCTAGTCCCAATGGTGTTGTAAGTCAAGGATTACCTGTACATATATTTGGATGGCATGCTTAGATTGTTCTACTTCCATTCTGTACAATATAGAAATTAAGATGGGTTTTCTTTTTTATGTTATTATACCTGGCAAAGCTTTCTGAAACAAATTACACTTCCAAGGGAAAATCACCTCGTTTATTAATACAGTGTGATAACCAACATCATTTTCTTATACTGACTGACATATTCTAGATAAGGATGACCTTACTTCAAGTACTATGCTTCCTGGGGATGACAAGGGTTATTAGGAGAAAAACAGGTCGGGAAAAACAGACTTTTATATATGACTAGGTTCATACATTGCACTAAGCCAGGATTTCTAAAGAATTGTCAGACAAACCATAATAGTTTGATTAAAATACTATAATCTTTATTGTCATTTTGTTTTACTATGGGCACACTGGCACACATTAAAAATTAAATTCCGTTGCCTGCTCTCAAAAGTGTACACATACATAATACCCGTATAGACATGCTATATACATACTGTACATATGTATATACCTACACCCTAAAAATATAACTACATATAAATATTAATCACTGTCCATCTTGAATACATAGCGGAAAGAGGAAGTTTGAGAGTTGACAAGGTTGATACTGTATGGAACAAAACTTGACTGAATCTGGATGTTTTGCTAACATATAATGGTTGGCTGAGCTGAGCTGAGCTGAGCTGAGCTAAAAGCTACGTTGTGGATTTGTGTTATATGTAAACCAGGCCACTGTGTATTGTCATTGGCTACATATATTGTTGAAAAGTAGCTCAGTCCATACTCAAAGAAGGGTGGATGCTTTCCTATCCAATGGACATCAAAGGAACTCAAACTAGCAAAGAATGTTTTTCAGCTGACTCCCAGCATCGTCACTTGAAACCCACTTGGCATTCGCACTTTCACATTGGGATGACTTTAGGGGAGATCTAAAAATGTCTCATTCTACCTTGGAAAATTTTAAAATGTGGATTTGTTCAGGAGGCAGTGACTCACACTAGTGAAGCATCCAGGGGATAAATCACCATGCCAAAAAGTTAATCTTGTGGAGGCTTCCCTATTTAGCAACTGAGTAAAAAAATATTGTGACAAACAGCAGCATTAAATCTCTGTCACTGCTACCCTCCTTGAACTGTCCTGTTACTCTTAGACTCTCAGAGAAAAAGAAAAAAAAATGGGGGGGGGGCATTGTCAGGAAACCAAAGCTAAGCAAACCCGAATTTTCTACATTAAATAAACAAAAAGCAATCCATGCAGAAGCCTCCAGCCAAGTTCCTTCTTATGTGCTTACAGTATCTTCTAGTTTGTTATCATCAGCTTCCACTTTAGGGAAAAGATTACCTTTATTATCAAATGGAGTTACTACTTAATTATAAAGCTGCTCAATGTTGCTAGATTATATGGTTAAATTTTGAGTGATCAGAGTTTCAGCCAAATTCTAAATTCTTCTAGAGGTAAAGCCCATTTGCTCAGTGCATATTCCAGAGCATGCTGTTCTGTTGACACTAATCAAATCTGGTCAAAGAACAGATACAAACTGCCATGTATATCACTATAAATGCCACTTTCACATGAAGAGCAAATGTGTGACAGATATTCTGAATCAATGCATTTAGATAAGCTGTGAGGTTATAGTCCTGAATATGCTTACCTGGAAGCAAAATTCCATCCAATTTATTTTATAAGCCTCAGAATAAAATGTGTTCAGCAACAGCAAACCTGGATTGCAAATTGCTTATGTGAGAGCAGACAGTTACTTATGATTAAACCCATTAATTCCATTTCCCCCAAACAGCTCATTGACTGTTTCTTCACTGATTGTGGATGACTGAATGATTTCCAGACCACCACTGTTAGACTGTGGGGAGGCCTTGTCCCAGTTTGATTTTTCCAACCTCCTTGATATATTTGTTTACAATTAATCTGTCCCTTGGGAAGAGAAAGAAAAGTAGCTCCTTAATCACAACCTCAAGTAAGACTATGAGATACAGATAGATACTCCTGAGATACACAAAATGGTGTCTCTTTGTCCCCCTGTAGCATCAGTCAGTTCTGCTGAGAGAGAAAGTTAGAAGTTAAAAAGAGATACAAAAGGAAAGTATAACTAATGCAATTCTAATAACACTGATAGGACCCACTGTATATTACAAACATGGATATCAATGACCCAATACTTCTGCTCTTATGTAGCTATCCTAACTTCTTAGTGCTTTTTTTTTAACTGTATGACATACAGGGCATTGTGTTCAATTGATTTATGGGACCAACAAACTGGAATAATTTAGAGCAATGTTTCTCAAAATTGATAATTTGAAGAAGTGTGGTCTTCAACTCACTGAATTCTGGGAGTTGAAGTCCATGCATCTTAAAAGTTGCCATGGCTGAGAATTATTGATTTAGAGAGAAACCCCTTTGAGAAACTTCTTTGAGCAACTGCATAGGCATGTTCATCTTCTTTCCTTGGCAGCAATATAATGTTGCCTTCTTTTAGGCAATGTTTTTTTCCACATCCCATTGTAATTTATGGCTCTGGGATTTCCTAGTGGTCTCCTCTTCAGGCAGTTTATTTTACTTTTAAAAATCAGTCAAGGTTCTTCATCTACCGTGACTTTGGTCTTTTGCATATTCTCACGTCTCGCGTGCAAATGCATCTGTAAGTTTATCTCACTTATCCCCAAGAAAGCAGTCAACCCTTTGGAGCAGGACTATTTAAATGCACATAACCCGATTTTACTATTTCGGTACGGCTGGAGACCTGCAGGCGCTTTAATGAAGTTTGCGATCCTAGGTACCTTTACAAGCCGCTAGTAAAGGCCGCCCTAATCATCCGGCTCCTCTGACGCTCGTTTACTCGGAAGTAGGCCCTACTGTGTTTGATGGCTTTTTTCCCCTCCCGAGGCGGCTAAGAAATCGTGGCGTCGCGGCTTTGCTTTTGGGATTGCTGGTTACGACACTTTTAATCTCTCAGCCCAGCAGATCCACAGAGAACTGACCAGCGAGGGCATGATTTCTGAACCGCAGCCCCGGCCATCCCCGCAAGATAAATCAAACCCCATCGTGCGAACGCTACAACAACCTTGGCCCGAGTGGGTGGGGATTCGGAAGAGGGAGGAAAGGGGCGGATCCGAGGAGAGCCGAGGAAGGGAGCTAACAGGCGGTCGGGCGATCGGTCGGTCGCTTCAATTTGAGCTAATCTGAGAACCGGCTCCGCAAGGGTTAACGCGGCGGCAGTTCCTCTCCGGTGCTCCCCGCAGAGCCTGTTATGGCCTTTAAGCAGACGTCGCTAATGCATCCCGCACCAGCCCCCTCTCGGGCTGCCACTGGGGTTTCCTGCTTGTGCGGCAGGCATTGAGCCGAGCGCGGCAGCCTTCCTGCGAGCCCAGCTGCCTTAACGGAGCAGAGCCCGGGAACCGACGGGGGCAAACAAGCCTTCCTCAGCTGATATACCCTGAGCCCGGGTTCCTCAGGTGCGACGCTTTGCATTCAGCCGGGAGCCTTGCAGACAACAGGTACGAGGCTGGCGGGAATGGGCGGCCAGCAGCGAGAGCCGCTGCTGCTGTTGCCGGCTAATGAATGGGCGCGAGGACGCCGGCAGTGCGTGCAGGCCCCACTGGAACTCGAGCGCGAGGGTTGGGAGAGGGGCTGGGGACTTGGGGGGGGGAGGTTGGTGCACCCAGGCCTCCACATCTCAACCTCCCCTCCCCGGACCGAAGGAAAGGGCAGAGAGAGAAGGAGGGGGGGGCTGTGGACAAAAGGTGGGAGGGGGGAAGCTGGCAAGGCTTCAGCGCAACCCCAGAATGAGGAGAGGAAGGGCCTCGAGCTGGAGGAGCAGCAGCAGCAGCCTCCTTTTCCCTCTCCTTGTGATTTAGGATTTGCCTCCCGCTCCCCTTTTTAGTCTGTCCCTTCGCTTGTAGCTTTTGGGGAGGAGAAGGGGGTGGGGTGGATCCCGTAGTTGAAAGACCAAGAGTGGGAGAGGCATTTAATCCTGGGAAGGGGTTTTCCTCCTGCCTCCCTTCCCCCCTTCCTGAGAACTGTTTTTTTTTTAAAAACTTTTGTCTCCCACAAAGTCCCATATGGGGTGCTGAGCAAAAGGAGCCATCCCACAGAAGAGTGCGATTCTTGATGGCTCTTGAAGGGTGGAGAACTTGATTGGCTGTTGTTGTTGTTGTGGTTGGGTTTCCTTTGATTTTAATTTTTTTTAAAAAAGATTCTGCAGTTAGGAATACCGTAGGTAACTTGCTTCACGTACCCAGTTACCTCCCCCCCTTTTTTTTTGGCCTTCCCACAACACCCTGGACCACAAGCTGAGCAGTGATTGTGGATTTGCATAATGTGCTAGACTCCAGTGTAGTTGATATGTAGTTCTCTGTGTGGTTCAAACATAGACACTACGTTTATTTGGATTTTGGATACCTTGGTTTTTCTCACACACACACACACACACACACACACACACACACACACACACACACACACACACACACACACACACACACACACACACACACACACACACACACACACACACACACACACACACACACACACACACACACACACACACACACTGTCATCCCACCAAATCCAAATTTTCTTAGTGCTTCTTAACCTCACCAGTTTTATTTCCACCAACAGATCTGACAAGGAGAGTCCTTAGCTGCCAAGGCACAGCTTAAAAATATGAAAGCCCAGCATACATAAATACCGATTCAAAATAATACTTGGTGCTTAGATTGCTTTTCATCTTCAAAGTGCTTTCACACTCATTAGCTGAATCTCTGCATCCCCTGGATGGCGGCTTAACCTGGAATGATTTATATAGAATATCAAAGGGGGCTCTTTCTAATGCTGTCTTGCGCTTCTGAGTCTTGCTTTGTTCTTCCTTGGTAAGCTCATGCCTGAAGCTGCAATTTATGTCAGGAAAGGCTGCACCCCAATTCTGAAGATTAGAGAAGAAATGGCATAGTGGCTGTGTACACAGGTGATGGAAAAATGGCCAGGAATTTTCTCCTCTTCTAGATCAATGATCGTTTAATAGGGATGTTAAAAGAAAGAGGAAACAAGGCAGTCAAACTAATTTCCTTCTACTTTCAAGCAAATAGCTCAATTACAAAATTCTTACACTGTTTGTGACAAAACAAGATTGAGCTGAGTGACAGTTATATTGCTGTTTTCCATAGCACGCTATGGAAAAAAGGTGAGCACATCCTATGGCATTTTCTAGCATGCCAGTTGCCAAACAGGATGCTGATATTCAGGGGCATCACTGATGATAGCGTGGAACAGCACTGGGTATCTAACTTTATTAAGGCAAGGATATTTTTTTTGCACAAAATATTTTTAATTGTTAAGAAGAAATGTATATGGCCACCCAACTTATTCATGGAGACTTCGGGTGGCTTGCAGAAGTAAAATCCCAAATACAAAATCCACCCCCCCTTCTCTTCGCAACAACAATCAAATCACAAAACATCAAGTGCCAGGTATTGGTCCAGAATGTCCAATCTTGGTAAAATCATTGTTGTAACAGTGCCTTAATAAAAAGTGGAATTAATTACACAAACCAGGCACATTGGAGAATGTGTAAGCAGAATATAATGATGAAACATAAAAAAATAAAAGTGACGCTGTTATTAATGCTGGAGACCACTAAGTAAAAGGCAAACAGCTGGAATGAACATGCCTGATTTTCCACCCATTGTTTGAAAGAATAATTAAAATCAGGAAGCTAATAGTTAGCAGTGAGGTTGTTATAAGGAAACTGAGAGCCAGACTTTTTAAGGGGCCAAGCAATTAATTTAGTAAGACATTTTAAATTAAAATTCCTAAGTGTATTTTGTAAAATTATTATATTATGCAATATTTTGTGGGTTACTGCTTTATTACTAAATGCATTTTTATAACTTTAAAATAGTGTGCTTGGGTTGATTTGGGAGGAGATAGCAGGAGTCACAAATTAGCAACAGCTGTTATACATTTTACTCCTCTCTTCAAACATCATAGGAACAACTAAGAATTTCTTCAAAAGATGGCATCTGTTGCCTTCTTTCTGTGCTGGCATTTGAGCTTTGGCGCAAGAGCTGTGCCAAATAATCACACTGTCTTGCTGCTGCGCTTAAATTACTCTGTGTATTTCAGAGATGCATGATTGAGGAAGCAGGTTGACAATAATGCTTGGCTCTTTCCTCCTTGAAAGAGTTGTTTATAAAACAAAGGAACAATGTGGTACCTAGGAAGGATATATCTGTGTAAAGGCTGCAGTCAAATAATAATGGTCTGGTTTATATTCCACATAAGATTACAGATTGAATACAACTCTAAAGATAGGGTTGCCATATCTTGGCTATAAAAATCTAGATTACTAAATGAGAGCAGAGATATATGAGATGCTAACTCTTTGCTGCCATGTACTAGTTGCCTGCATTTTTTGCTTAAGATGGCTCAAGTTAAACATTTTTATAGAAGGGAAATTTTCTAAATGCCATCCTGAAAGTCCTGTTGGAAGATGCATGTTAGATTTGCAAATATTATAGATTCTTTGAAGTATTTACGTAGGTTGAAGTTGATGGCAGTGATGAATGGACTTCTTACGATGATGTGCAGTAAGACATCTTCACTTCCTTCAGCAAATCTAGACACTGGCTTGGAATTACTCAAGGAAAACTCCACTCAGAAGCACTATTCCCCCCCCCCCCCGCCAACCTTTATAATTAGCAGAAATTGTCAGAAGCCCTATACAGGTAGTCCTCTACTTATGACCACAATGGAGCCCAAAATTTCTGTTGTTAAGTGAGATATTTGTTTTGTCCCATTTTGCGATCTTGCCACAATTGTTAAGTGAATCACTGAAGTTGTTAACTTAGCAACAAGGTTATTAAGTGAATCTGGTTTCCCCATGGACTTTGCTTGTCAGAAGGTCGCAAAAGGGGATCACATGATCCTGGGACACTGCAACGGTCATAAATATGAACCAGTTGCCAAGCATTTGAATTTTGATCACATGATTATGGGGCTGCTGCAAAGGTCGTAACTGTGAAAAATGGTCATAAGTCACTTTTTTCAGTGCCATTGTAACTTTGAATGGTTACTAAATGAACTGTTGTAAGTCGAGGACTATGTACTTAATACCAACCTGATATTAGCTGCAGACGTTCACATGACCACTAGAGAGCAGCAAAGAGATACAGAAAAGTTTCTTTGCTGCCATCTCATGGTGATCTGGATTCATCATAAATCTAGTACTATAACTGCACTAAAGCTACAGTACTTCTTTCTCCTTTCCCACATAGCAGGATGAAAAAGTATGAAAAGCACTGTTCCTCCTCAGAGACATCCCTTGACTGCATAAAGCCCTAATCCCTTTGTGCTTTCCAAGTCATCTTCTTTCAAAAGGTGCTCTCGTAGGACTTATGGACAAGAAAAGGTTGAAGTATACATGAGAATTGAATTTAGTATTGAAGATCACTAGATTAATAGAATGGCCCTTCTTCTCTAATTTTGATCTAATCAAAGGTTTCAGATAGCTGCCGCAAAACAAACAGGTGGAGGGATGTCGTTCCAGTAGCAAAGGTAAAAGGAGTCCCTGTAGGCTTACTCTGCTAGTAATAGCTGACTTTAGGAGGTGGTGCTTATCTCAATTTCATTAAGCCATCGAGCCAGCTCGGTTCCAAGATGTTTCTGGGGCCAATCACACCGCAGTGCAAAGTGTACGGTGAAACTCAGAACAATGTTAACTTCTCACCCAAGTGGTACCTTTTTATCTATTTGCATTTACATGCTTTCAAACTGCTAGGTTGGCAGGAGCTGAGGCAAGTGACAGCTGCTCATTCTGTCATGCAGTGATAAGGACTCGAACCGCTGGAGTACAGACCTCCTTTGGCGTCTTTTAAGCCACCGAGACACGTCCCCCTGTTTCAGGTAGTTGCCACAAAAGAAAAGAGTGGTTCCAGTAACTCCTAGATGAAAATAGCTTTGGATGAGGATCTTACCCCATGTTGCTGGGTAGGAGAGAGGGAAAGAACTTGAAAAGAAATTGCATTAATTAAAAGAAAGGATTAAATAAAATCAGCAAATTGCAGATGTGGATTTGGTTAGCAATCTACACGTTCTGTGTCTGCAAGTCTTTGTATTGCTCTGGCTTGAGCCTTAAACAAAGCACTTTATAATCCCAGCTGGAAGGCCCCTTTTAGCTTCTGAATTTACAGCACAGCTGTAGCATTTAGCCAATAATAAGCTACTGGTGGTGGTTCTTCGTTTCCCTTTTTTATGGGCATGTTTGCCTGCTCTTTCAGAACTCTGTATTATTTTAAAAAATTTGGTTAATGGTAATTCTGGAATGCGTATATTGCTTCATGGGGATGTAAATTCTCTTTCCAGTTGAGATTGACTCCTGGTGATTTGATGAACATGTCTGTACAGTTTTCTTACTGCAGCATGGAAGTATTGCCATTACCTTCTTTCAGGATAGTCTTTCCCTTTCCAGGCTAGCTATCTGGAATTTCTGCTAGCTACCCATTGTAAGTACTGACTAGGGCCTATCTTTTCTTAGTTTCCAAGTCCAACTGGGTGCCGCCACCCAGTACTGAAAACTGAATTGGAAGTCTCTTGCTTAGGCTTCCAATTTTAATCTTATGTACCAAAATAAAAATACTGTATATGTATAATAATTTTAAGGCATTATAATACCTTAGTTGACAAAAGTATGAATATGTTTTGGTATCTGTTTATTTAATATATAGTAAGTATTATTTTCAAACTTGGTGTGGAGAAAGCAGTTGGAGTGCAACACATGGAGGCAGATGCATAAATACTGTACTGCCCTTGGAAGTTCTACATAGATCTGCTTTGGCTGTGATCGATTCGTAGGCCCAGCTTTTCTGTATGCTCTTCAAGAGCAGAGTCCCTATTCAAAAATTTAAAAATGTGCAGAGTCCTGATAATCTTATTTAGAGCATCATTAGAAAATTACATGCTTTATTATATTTTACGGTTTTACTTTCTCCCATAAATATAGAATCACAGGGCTGGAAGAGATTTTGAAGGTCTTCTAGTCTAACCCCCTGCCCAGGGCACGAGTTTTTATATCATCCCGGACAACAGCTTTTTCCAAAAATTATTCTTTCTGACTGCTTATTTGAATATTTGATTAAAGCTCCTGATTTATTCAATATAAAGTAGAAATAATCTCATAGTTGATCGATGTGAATGGGTTGGGTAATAATTTACATTGGAAAATTAAGCCTAACCTATATTCATCAAGAAATAAAATAACTTGAATTTAAGAGATTTCTGAACACCCATGTATATCACCGTGCTACAAAAATACTATAAAATTGTCGGTTTTGTTGTGGGAGAACCTCTATTTATATGAATGAAAGTCAAACTGCTGCCATCTAATTGTGCACTGTAGTGTTAGCGTGTGTCCCAATTAAAACCTGTAGGACTACTATTACCTGTGAATCACTTTTATTATATTACAACTTGCAATTATTTAGGTAATTGAGTTGGTAATATTTGAATACAGTGATACTGAAAAGTTGTGGTTCCAGTATCTAGCTATCAAAACTTTCTATATCCTAGGACTGCTATATATATAGATAGAAGTGTGATGCTTGAGACTATATAACCGTGATGGTGAACCTATGGCACACGTGCCACAGGTGACACGCAGAGCCCTCTCTGCGGGCACACCAGCCATCGCCCCAGCCCAACCCAGTTTCACCGCGCATGCATGCGTGCCTCCCGCTGGCCATCTGGTCTTCGGGGCTCTGCTGTGCATGTGCGGGGGGCGGGGCACATGCGCAGGGGGGTGCTTGCATTGCATTTTGGGGCCTTGGGCACGAGCCACCCCCGTGCCTCGTTTTGGGACTGGAAGGCCTCCTGCACCAACCTGGAAGCCAAAAATGGGTGAGGGGGGCAGGCCGCATGCAGGGGGTCGTGCGTGCATGCGCAGGGGGCGGGGGGAGCGGGGGGTCACGTGCCCATGCACGGTGCACGCGTATGCGCAGGGGCAAGGTGCACGCGGGGGATCCCACGCACATGCACGGGAGCGGGGCACGTGGGGGGATCACGCATTGCATTATGGGTGTGGGCGTGCGCACGCTTTCAGCACGTGACGACAAACAGGTTAGCCATGCTATATAATAATTTCAGTTCCTGTGGTTGATTATTGCATATAATATTCTGTGGACATTATTAACACCAGATACTATTTCCTTGGGTGACTAAACTTGCTTTTAAAATTTTTATATGGTGGGACCGCCTGCACATGCTAATCAATGGGTGTAAAAAAGAGGTATTTTGTTGAATGAACCTAGAGAAGAGTGTTTATCTTACAATAGGGATCTTAATATGAATGGAAGGGGAATTGACAGGTGGCAGGTCTCTGTGTTGCTATAATCTAATTCTCATCTTTAGAATGACTTACCTTTTATGTGCATATTGCCTTCTGCCAGATAACTCTTATGCATTTCACTGTATAATACAAACAATAAGATTAATATATTACAATATAGCAGAATAAATACTTAAGCAATAACTTCTGTAATGGGAAGGAAGGCATTATTGGTGAAAGTGCCCTGTCTTCTGTGACCAACCATCTAATTTCAGATGGGGAGGATATCTGGAGGAGAGTCTTCACAGCTGACTCAGTATAGTCCTCGACTTACAATTGTTCATTTAATGACCATTCAAAGTTACAACAGCACTGAAAAAAATGACTTATTACTGTTTTTCACATTTACAATCATTGTAGTATCCCCTTGATCATGTGACCAAAATTCAGACACTTGACACTTGATTCATATTTATGATAGTTGCAGTGTCCCTGGGTCATGTGATCACCTTTTGTGAACTTTTGACAAGCAAAGTCAACAGGGAAGCCAGATTCCCTTAACAACCATAATACTACCGTAGCTTAACAATTGCAGTGATTCACTTAACAATTGTGGCAAGAAAAAAAACGTAAAACAGAGCAAAATTCACTTTAACATCTGTCTCACATAGCAACATAAATTTTGGGCTCAATTGTGGTCGTAATTCAAGGACTACCTGTATTTTGGCAACAGCCATTCCTTTAAGTATTGTTATTCCTAAAAGGAGTAGAATGCTATGGTCAGATTATCTCTTTCAGAAAAGGCTCTAACAGATGTACTGGTCTCATACAGTGAAATATATTCCTTTGCTTCCAATGGCAAAATATTGGACTTGGAGTATCTTCTTGCATTACAATGAGGCCAGGGGTGGTTCTGATTTTTTTTACTACCGGTTCTGTGGGTGTGGCTTGATGGTCATGTGACAGTGGGCGTGGCTTCATGGTCATGTGACTGGGTGGGCGTGTTCAACTCAATGTCACTCACATCAAGGGGTGCCTCGCCTGGCCCCTCCCCTCCCAGCCATTCCTTGTCACACCCAGCCTCAACGTATCTATAGTTCTGTAAAAATGTTCACCTTTTTTCAACTTTATTATCTACATACTATCAGGGGTGGGTTCCTACCAGTTCGGACCGGTTCGCCCGAACCGGTAGCGACCCGCTAGTGACGTCATCCGAACCGGATCGGTGGTTGCCGGTCTGTGGGGGCTGCCATCTTTTTTTTTAATTTTTTCCGATTTTTTTTTTCTGAGCATGCTCAGAAGGTGACTTCCACCACTGTGCATGCGGTCGCCATCTTTTTTTGGCTTTATTTATTTTTTTTTATTTTTTTTTTTTGCATGCTTAGAAGGTGACTTCC
>QLTV01001320.1:2563042-2583504 GCA_003457575.1 Thermophis baileyi | reverse complement strand
ACAAAAAAATCGGGAGAGTGGATGTGGAAGTGCCTGGAGACAGTAGAATAGAAGAGAAAGAACTGGAGAAGATAACAAAATATAAAGACCTACAAATACAAATAGAATGATTTTGGCAAAGGCAAACAAGGGTAGTACCAATAGTAATAGGCTCCTTGGGTGCAGTCCCAAAACAACTGGAGCACCACTTGAACACCATAATTGGCATTGACAAATTCTCCATCAGTCAATTGCAGAAGAAGGCAGCTTTACTTGGAACTGCTTCCATCCTGCGAACGATATCTGTAACACATCAAACATCCAGATTTGCCTATCCCATGTCCTTGGTAAGGACTCGATAGCTAGACAAAAATGCCAAACCCAATCTGAACATCTGGCTGACTGTGAAAAGAAATAATAATAATAATAATAATAATAATAATAATAATAATAATAATAATAATAATAATAATAATAATAATAATAATAATAATAATAATAATAATAATAATAATAATATAATTAATAGCAATGGCTGGGCAACAAAATCCACGACTGGACCATGGACTTAGACTACAGAAAAACATTCTAGCACTGAAAAATGGCAAAAATGGAGTCTCAAGAGACTGGGCTTGAAAAGTTAAGATTTCCAGTTATGGAACTGGATGGTATTTTCTATTTCATTTTAATGACTGTATATTCTCTTAAGTGCTTATGTAAACATAAAGACTAATTATAAATTTAATAATACACAAAACAAGGGCTCAGTTGTTTCATCTAGTTTTCCTGTTGTTGTCCTTCAGATGTATTAGCTTACAGCTGCCATCATCTCCAGCCCAGCTCTACTTGATCTGGAGAGTCATGGGGGCTTGATTTAATCTGTTGAATGTGACAGGCAATATGTTTCTCTGACACGTATAAGAACAAAGGATAGCAGGTGAACAGAGAGATTTGTAGGAATTTGATTATCATAATTCTTTGCTGGGGATTTGAATTTTGGAATTCAAGGACAAGGAAGGTTGCCCTGCTCGCTTAAGATTGCTAGTATTTAAATCTGGGATTAATATTTTTCTGTTTCATTCAAATTTCTTTGTGATCCATAATATATATATATTAAGTGCTAAAGTTTCTTTGAGTCCATCAAACATTTTGATAGTTTCTGCAATGCCACAGCAGGTGACAATACTTGGCTAAACTTGTCTGACCTTGAAAATGTGAAGAAGGCCACACTGGTTGGTACTTGGATGGAAAACTCGGGAAATTCTAAAGCTGTAGAGGATGGGGGGGGATTTAAAAAACTTGGAAGAAAGTAGTGGAAAGTCATTTCCATGCTGTTGCCAAGCAAAGATGGGCATATCTGAGTAATCAGCAGCAGTTCAGCCTGACTTATGGGTATATTTTTGTCAAAGATGAAACCACATTCTAAGTGTAAACTAAGAATTTTCTGGAAAAAGTGATCAAGTGTATTAGTGGAAGCATGACACTTCCCAATATGCACAAGTAGAAGGGCAAAGGCATATTCCTGCTACTGGCAAGAACGCACAGAATATGTTTTGTCTCCCTTCAGTTCATGTATAAAGCAAGGACCTGGCTATTCCATTTTTTTCTTTGAAATATGCAAATGAGCATAGATCAGTCAATCTTCTGTTCTATTCTGAATATTGAAACCTTCTTGCAATTCACAGGTGCTTTTGTGTTATGATGGTTTCTCCATTTTCTTGCCTTACACACAGTGGCATAGCCAGCAAAATTCTGTGCTTACCACTTTACTTTTACTTACTTTTTTCTTGTTGTCCTCCATCACATCCTTGAAATTATCCACCAGAGAAACTGTACAGTCTGTCAGGCAAATAACTTTCACTGAGCTGCTTGCTGGTCATATATTTTGTAGTAAAAAATTTCAGCACAGCGTTTTGTATTTTGCAAAAGACCTTTTAATCTCATCTCATGCTGTACTGAATTAGTGAGAAGTCAGTCCCATTAGTGGAGTGGAATTTACTTCCATATAAGTATATTTCAGTGGTATCTAATGAACATACATTTCCTGTTAATTAAGCAACATGAATGACACATAATTCATTGAACCCAAGGAATGGCCATTGCCACAGTTTTTTGTTCTCTATCTCTTTGTCCATGGAGCCAATAAGGATGACCTTGTACTCCTGTTCTGTGCCTTCCAGACAGAATTGTGGCTTTTGTCTTACTTACAAGCAGTCTTACTTATTTCTGTGAATGTGTGTGTGTGTATGAGATAGAAAGAGAAACAGAAATGGGTCCCTTGTCTCTAAACAGAAATATAACCGCGGTTTTAAAAGGCTTGCATAATAATCAAAAGTTTTAAATTATGCTCCAAAGCTGTTTAATGGCTCTGTTTATCTACCAATCAATATGTTTAAATTGCTGAAATAATACTTATTAATGTGTATTTTAAAATGGTGGAATTTGATTTTAAAACCAATTCATCCAGTTTTTATATGCTGCTTATTGTTAATTGCTGGATTTCTGCTGATTTCTTTGTGTACATTAGAGGTCAAGTTATATATTCCACTTTACTTATTTAGTTGTTTACTTTTCAAATTTCCTGTTTTGTGTAACTGGCTTTGTGTAGTGTAAATTCTTTTCCAGATGATCATGCAATGGGTTTATTTTGAAAATAATATGTAAAGGATTGCAGTCTTAGCATAATAATGTGTTGTGGACTCTGCATCAAAATGGAAGATAGTGAGCAATGATCTGCCATAACTGTGTTAAATTTTGCTCTCTGTGGACAGTATAAGATATGGTATTGTTTTTTTTTAAATCTGCCCGCATTTAATAACTAAAGCTAAAGAAAGAGTTGGTTTATTTGCAAAACATGTTATGACTTTTACACAATTAAATACCTACTCTTTTCAGACCCAGAGTAATGACATTCTCTTTCCTTTGCTACCCCTGCAAACATTCATCTTTAAGCAACTTTGTAGTTGAGGTACTAGGAGGGTTGCAGTTCGAGCAGAATGTAGTAGTGTCAATGTCCTGTTTTAATATATGCATGAAATCTTATTACAACCTACGTTTAATTCAAACTCCTAATGTCCTATGCACCCAATTTTAATGTAAAACAATGATTAGTTTCAGATTGTACCATTCTATACAGGTTATGGGCAGATTTCTCATCTCCAAACTGTAGAACAAATACTGCACATTTTTCGTATTCTGAAACAATAGAGCTGTGGGATGCAGGCCTTCTGTTATCTTTGTATATCACAGAGAAGATGGGGAGAGGATTGCGTTTTGTCTGTCAGGATGTTTGCATGTGAACCTGCATCCCAAAGGAGTTAAGAGACTGTTCTTGAGAGTGTAATGAAGCTGGTGCCAATGAAAGGCAATCATGTGAAAGAAAAGTAGGGGGAAGGGCTGGGAAACCATGAAGGCAATTAAAGCTTCTCTCGCCACCCTCCTCCCCCTTTGCTTCGTGGTCTTCTCTTGGCGGTCTCTCATTACTTGTCTGAACAGAGGAAGCGGATCAAGTTATTCTAAAGTTCAGATCAGCTAAGGAGACATCCGAGAGTGGCCTGTGGTTCCAATGCACAGAATGTTTATGAGACAAGGGCATGGCCGGCTTCTGTATTGCATTGTTCTGCTGCAAAAGCCAGCGACAGCCCTGACAGGGTCTGAAGGGATGAATCGATACCAATGATGCATTTAGCACATGACAGCTGGTTGGCTAGCTTTGGAATGGGTGTCTCACTGTCAGTTGCCGAGTGCAGTTGCAGACTTTTCTTTCTCTTGGGGCGGGGTGGGGGTGGTGTGGGGGAGAAAGATCATTTGAAAATCAATGCAGGGCATTAGAGGGCTTCCTTGAAATACAAGAATTCAGCTTCCCTCCCTCTCCCAGTGGTGAGTGAAAGGCAGTTCCTGAGAGCTACAGCTGCTTAGATTTCTGAAGATCAGTTCCCTCTTTGTTTTAATGTCCTGTTTCCAAATCCAGGGTCCCAGTGCTGCAACCTTTGACCTCCTTTTGTATGTGTGTATGTCTGAACTACATCAAATAAAATCAGACAAGACATATTCTAATTGAAACCTCATCATTTCTCTTTCCTTGTAACGGTATATATTTTTTTCCTCCAGACCTTTAACATTACGTGACTAGAAGGTTCTTTTGGAATTGAAGACCGATAGTGAACAGGACATAATTAGGCTTGGTAAAGAAAGAGCGGGATTTGAAATGTTTAAATAACCTAGAACAAAGTTGTAATGAAGTAGCTTCATAAGCTTGTGCTATCTATTCTCGCACAACCTGAGGCTTTATGAATAAAGAACTGGTGTTTGTCTTCCTCGCTTTCTGAAAAAGTGCCCAAAACATATACTGGAAAATGTGAAATTAGAGTCTCCATGAATTGTGCTTTTGGCCGGTTCTTCTTATTGAGTTCATTTAAGAGATTATATTTAAGAATATTTAAGAATTTAAGCATCATGAATCCAGATTATATAGTTTTGAAGCAATATATTTTATCCAATACCTGTTTGTTATTTCAGTTTCTATTACCGGCACCTTCCTATAGGCAAGCATTTCTAAATTGGATGACAAATATGCTCTTTGGATGTGTTTTCTAAGTCACTGAGCAAAGACCACAGTTTGTCTGTCATTTCTCTCCCTACATGGTCAAAATGATTTTCTATGTGTATAGAAGTAGTTCTTTCTAAGGTGTATAGAAGTAGTAGCTCGTTCCTATTGTTTATAGGATATTGTATAATAACAGTTTCTGTTCCTGTTCCTTTTCTGTGTTAGAAAGAATATGGATTTATCAAGGGTAATTTAATGTCAAGACTTAAAAAAAACACCATTGAAGACTATAAACTGCATAGATGTGTTCCAGGTAATCCTCGATTTATGGCCACAATTGGACCTGGACATTCTGTTGTAAAGCACTACAGCTATTAAGTAAGCCATCAGATGACTATGCCCAATGCTAGATCTTTTTTGCCATGGTTGTTGAGCAAATCCACATTCTTCCATTGACTTTGCTTGTCCAAAGCTGGCTGGAAAGGTTGCAAATGGTGATCACATGACCTCAGGATGCTGCCACTGTTGTAAACTCACGATCACATGACCACTCACGATCACATGACCATTGGAACAAGGACTACCTGTAAAAGTTTGGTTTGAGTTATCTGGGCAGTTTTCACATCCTCAGAAAAAAATGCATCCATCTGGTGGATAAGGAAGGAAGATTAGAGACTCTGTCCCCTATATATCAGCATCTAATGACCCTGTTGGACTGTCTTAGAGAAATAGCTAAATATATCCTCTGTTCACGTCTTCTATCCATCCAGTAGCCTATCTAGGATGCCCACTTCTTTCATCAGCAGTTTGCCTATTGCTAGCCAGTTCCTTTTCTTCTTATAGCGCATGTCCCCGCCCCCCCCAAACTGACTCAGTGTTCCAGGGGCACTAAATATGCCCAGTTCTCCTTTAAATGTCTTTTGAGGAGGGAGGATATTTCCCCCCCCCATTCTCTTTATAGCTTTAGAAATCTCCCAAATTTGCTAATATTTCTCCCTTGTGCAGAAATGCTGCAGTTAAACTCTGAAAAATGCACTACCGAATAAAATAATGGCTAATAGTTACCTTTGTTTTGATACCCCAAGATGTTCCTTTAGAGGTAATATTTATTGATATTTTGTAAGCTTTATTATTAAAGCAGCTTCTGTTTTATAGCTGTTGTGCAGCTGTGGCTGATGTTCTTGTATTTGTAGAGTAATGAACATTCTCACTTCTAAATTGTAATCAATATTTTAGTTCTCTTGAGTTTAGGGGAATTATTTAGGCATCTAAAAAGGTATTTTCATCTTGGGCTAATTATATTGGGGCTGACACCTAGTTAAGTAACTTTAGATTGAATTGTCATAATTTCTGACTGATTATTTTGTTTATTCATTTATTTATTTAATTTGACTTTAGCACTGCTCAACTCCAGCCTGACTCTGGGCAGCTCACAGTATAAAAAAACAAACACAAATACCATAAGCCAAATAAAAATAACAGTAAGGGGAAATAAATAAAATGGCAAATCTAGACATCTAACCTGAAAACATATACAGCATATACAAACACATGTTCCATCCACCCTACCACAAGGCCTGGGAGAAGAGCCATGGCTTTAAGAACTTCTGGAATACCATCAATGTGGCAGCCATTTGGATCTCATTGCAGAGGGCAGTGCCATAACAGAATATGTACTTCCTGGATCTAAAAGATGAGAGTGTTTGATCAGGGAGGCTAGATTACACCCACTCTGTCATCTCTTAGCAGCCAGTCAGACTACACAAGAGATGAGCAGTCTCGCAGATAACTGGCCCCAATGCCATGTAGCACAGGGGTGTCAAACTCGCGTCGTTATGTCGTAGTCATGTGATGTATCGAGACTTTCCCCCCTTTCCCTAAACCGGGGGTGCGCGTGGCCAGCGTGTGATGCATCCAGCCCGTGGGCCGCGAGTTTGACACCCCTGATGTAGCACATAACCACTACCTTGAACCAATATATCTTTATTAAGATACATTTCCATGAGAAGTGCTGCAGTAGTTTGAAGTATTTAAAATAACTTTTTTAAAAATGATACGTTGCTGCAAAGGACATCTTAATAGATTCATTTGGCCCAGTTTATGTTCCAAAAAAGTTTAGGAAATAGGACAGTAACCACTGGCTCCACCTCCAGCGTAATTTGATCTGCCCCTCCCTTATTTTACTATAGTTTGAAGAAGGAGCATTTTATAAATTTGCATAGCTCATTGGAGAGGTCAAGTTAGAATCAATCCATTCTTTAGGCTTTTAATCATGGATAGCGGGTAGGTAGGACTGAGGGAGATCTGGTTGAACCAATTGGTCCAACCCTGCTTTCTTATTTCGTAGGAAAGCCAGAGGTGAATAGTGAAGAACAGAAGAAATTAATTTGTCCTCCTTGTGTGGAAAGAACCAATGATATGTGTGTTTTTGTAACTTTGTAAAATTTTACAATTTTAGAAAACCTTTAACCTGATCACTTGGAGCATCTTAACTGAAATGCCTTATACTTCAATTATTTCTTCTGCTATCTCTTTAATTTCAAAATAAGTTAATATAATTATGTTTCCTTTCTTTTCTTTTCTTGAGGAAAAAACATCTTGAGAACTGAGCAATGTAGATACAGTACTTAGTTAAACATTTTGCTCACACTGGAACTGGAACTGATGGCAAAAATTGGCTGAAAATAGGGGAAGCAAGCAAGGAAACAAATTCATGCTTGGAAAGGTGCTGTAAATAGCAGGACTGGAAATAATTGTAAGTAATCAGCAAATTTAGAAAAAGAAGTTTTGTTCAAACATATTCCACTTTAGAAACTGACTTATTTTTTTCCATAATTGAATAATAACTTTGTGATTTTCTTTTCCAAGTTGACCTGAAATGTGCCCTACCAATGCTTTAAAGAAGTAAGGATTATATATTCTTGTCTTCTAATAGAAAATACTTCAGTGCTATTCAATCAGTTGCTTAGAGCTCAAGAAGCCAATTTACTCTTTACTCTGCTCTCACTTTTTGTTTTCTTTTTTTAATTGACACTCAACATTCAGAGGCTGTTGTACACATTTTGTCTTGGGCGTTTTTGTTTGCTTGTTTGTTTAATATTTCAGATCATTGGAGAATCCTGAGCTTGCCTTCTTGTTTCTTAGTTCTCCTGGCTCAATTTCTTTCTGTGAGCGCTAATAGCAAACTTTTGAGGAAGGAAGGAATGACGTGAACATCAATATTCATAGCTAAATCTTGGCACAACTGTATTGGCAAGGTAGGATGCATTCCCAGGGATTTTTGCCAGGCTTTGAAAGGGAAAATCCTAATCCTATTCATTCTGAAAGCATTTGCTTATTCCTGGGCCTTGTTTTCATGTGTTGGGCTAACATGGAATTAGGCTTTAGCTGAGCCAGCAGGAGTATATGGAAGGAGATAAAGATCTGTGCTAAGCAAAATAGAAGGCAGATGAGACAAAAGGCTAGAGTGACTAAATGCTCTTATTTACATACAGTATAGATAAGGACAATTACAGCCAGTGCAAGGCAAATATACAAATACCATTTCAAGAAAAAGAAAGATCATATGGTAAAAGTATACTAGTACAGAAGATAAAATAAATAATGAAATAATGTTTACATTTCATATGAAATCAATGCCTTCTTAAATATTAGAAGATGCCAACCTAGTCTATTGAGGGAGTCCCTGTGGATTTTACTCAGCTAGTTATTGCCAACTATAGGGGGCAGTGCTCATTTCTGTTTCAAGGCTATTGAGCCAATGGCCATTGAGCCAATGCCGTCCAAAGATATTTCTGCAATCATGTAGTCATGACGTCACAAAGCACTGTTACCTTCCCACCAAAGTGGTGCCTATTTATTTACTCATATTTGCATGCTTTCGAACTGCTAGGTTGGTAGGAGCTGGGGTGAGGTTGGGAGCTCATCCCATTGTATGGTGCTCAAGTCTCGAACCTGGGCTGCTAGCTTTCCAGCTGACAAGGCCAGCTTCTGAGCCACTGAGCCACTGAGCCACTGCACCGAATCTCCTGAGACAGGAAGTTAAATAATTTTGGTGTAGCCATGGTTAATATTCTGACCTAGGCTTCCCCCATTATCTCTCTTGACACGCTGCCAAAGACCTAATTGGCAAGTAGCTTTGCAAGGCCAAACAGAACACGGAGTCAGAACGGAGCTGCTGAGTTACACCGACCAGAATTGAACCAAGTTGCTTCCTGCAACAAGCACATCCATTTGCTCCACTTTTATATCATATGGGAGGGGCCAATCATCTCCAAGCCTTACTCCCGAGTAGCCCTTTTCCTCCGTAACTGTTCTTGCCTTCTGGCAGCTCTGCGCATGCGCGCATTGGGAACAGGCTCCCCTGTTCCTCTGCCTCGCTCATGTCAGCCTCCGGAGGCTCTGGAGTCAGCACAGACCTCCCAGATGGCCAGGGCTGGATCTCTGCCTCTGACATCAAGCCTTCTCCAGACTCCAGGACTGGCCCATGTTCCTCCCCAGCCTTCTAAATGCCCCCCAGCATTCTTGCTGCTATTTTCTGAATCAATTGCACTTTTCAACACCTGTTCCAAGGTAACTTCAAGCTATTGTTCAATGCATTGCAATAATTCAGTGTAATACTACATCCTGGGTAACCAGAGCACGACTATGTATTGTATGGTTATACTTGATTTTTCTTTGCTTCTGGATTTCTCTTTCAAAATTTTGATAAATATATATTTGAAATAAAATGCTAATATTGTTGCGGTTGAATCAAATTTTGCCTAATTTGCCTAATTGTCTAATTCAGAATCACTTTAGAATATCAACTGTTAGAAAATGAATATACCATAGTTTAAAACCATGACATTTCAGAGTGATTTATACTAAGATGTTTAATTTGAGTCAATTTCATTTTAGCTTCTTAAGCACTCACAGTCTGATATTGGTTCTTGAAATGAATTAAATTGATTTTTTTTGTAAATGACCTTTAGATTCAGAAAGTTTTCTAGTTGTCTGCCAAATAACCTGAAATCTATAATGTGCTTCACAAATTACAGTAAATTGGCTATCTCTTTATAGCTTGAGAAATAATTATAAACATTCTTTGTCTTTAAGTGATATGAACATATTTAATAATTATTCTTTTTTCTTATTTACCTTATTTTCTTTTAACATTAAACATCAGGAAATAAAAAACAAATAGAGATTCTTCTTGTCTTAATAAAATACGATTTACTTTGCCAGTTCCTGTTTCCTCCTGTAAACGAATTTTGTGAAATACCAACACAGTCTTTTATCTGTGGCTGTTGTTTACAGAAGATTTTAGTTTAGTTTAGATAGGTATTAATACATTTGTATTATTGGGAAAAAAAAAAAGGCTAATTTAGAGGAAAGAATTCAGGGATCAAACATTTATGTCCCTGGTTCTTCTGAGCAAATTGAATTTAAATGTGATGGAACTTTTATGGAGGACAATGAGAACTTCTGTTGACTTTTGTGAACTGTTGTAGATTACAGATACTTGATTATTTTGCATATCCCATCCTAGAACTTAAGTGATCAATAACAAAGGTGATGCAGATATAGTATTTTGTTTCTAAAGATTGTGAGCTTTTTGCAAGTTCCTATTGATACTTCTTCTTTTCCCCTGCGGTTGCTGATTGGGCTTCTTAGCTAACTATGTTAAGATATTATATCAGTCAGTATGATCTGTGGATGGCCAGTGTGATTTCTAAACTATGGTCTGCAGATTAGCACAATGAATCAATCAAGCTATTACATGGCTTGATCAAGAAACCATGGTGTGACCCCAGCCAACAAGTTCAGTTTTAAGTATAGGCTAAGAGAAGTTCAGGGATAAAACAGAGTGTGCCCAGGGGTAAGGATCACCATCTTTGCTTGCAAAGCGTTGAAATAGACATTTCCACTGTCCAGAGCCCCTCCCCAAGGAAGATGGGCACTTAAGAAATATGAAATATAAATAATTTTATTTTGGAAAGATCTGCGATTTAAATAAATTCTGAAATGTGCTTTTAAAATGAATTAATGTGTTTTCATGTACACATTGTGAACACTGACTTCCCAATGTATCTCATTAGTTTTTTCATAACTATTTTTTAATTTTCCAAAAGATGTAGCACACTTTTATACATCTGGTATTCATGTCAACCTTATTTAGATTTTCTTTATTTTAATTAAATGTGGGAAATGCTGGCTTTATAGAAGACAACAATTGCATTTTTAAAAGAAATATATTTTCTGAAGGAATTAAACCCAATCTTGGAAGATAGATTTGAGTTCCAGATGCTTCTGCTAATGATCTTCAATTCAATACTGCCTTTATGCAGTTTTATTTCCAGTTGCCACATTCTTTTCATGGATTTACAGTATGAATTCACATTTCTGAAAAGAAATATGATTACAACTTCCACAATTTTGAGTTGATAAAAAGATAGCACATTAATGGTCATGTTGCCTGGAAGTCCTAGAAGCTTTTATTATAGATGTACTAGAAACATTGGACTGGGGAAGGATATTATAAAAGCTATGGTTTGATGATAACACCGTAGTTGTCAGAATGAGTAGTATTAATAATGAGTCCAACAGAAGTTTTATTTATTTATTTATTTTATTTATTTGTTTGTCAAACATGTACAAGATAGCAGGTATAGGTATAAACATAAACATAATCAAGGTGAATACAGATAGATGAGGACAATAGGACAGTAGGACAGGGACGGTAGGCACGCTGGTGCGCTTATGCACGCCCCTTACAGACCTCTTAGGAATGGGGTGAGGTCGACAGTAGACAGTCTAAGGTTAAAGTTTTTTGGGTTTGGGGAAGAAACCACAGAGTCAGGTAGTGAATTCCAACTCTCTCAATTGTATTAATATCCGATATGCAGTGCGGGTTCCAGACAGGTGAGCTGTATTCGAGAATTGGTCTAGCGAACGTTTTGTATGCTCTAGTTAGCAGTGTAATGTTGCCAGAGAAGAAGCTACGCAGGATTAAGTTGACTACTCTTAGTGCCTTTTTGGCAATGTTGTTACAGTGGGCTTTGGCACTTAGATCATTAGATATGAGTACTCCAAGATCCTTGACAGAATGAGGGTCGTCTACAAGGTCGTGTCCTCCAAGCTTGTATTTTGTGTTCTGATTCTTTGTCAAGCTGGAAGGAGAAAACTTTCTTATAATTTTTTTCTTGACTTTTCTTTTTTAGGGAATTAAGCACTAACTTGATGTTAAAGCAATCTGCTATGTATATTTTTTAAATTCATGTACTAAGGTTTGTTTGGGGTTGTTTTGTTTTTTGGTGGGGGGCGAGCAAGCAACTTCTCTTGGGATTCGTGCATTATTTTGCATTATTTGAATCTTCCAGTTTTTGAAAGTACTAGGTTCGTGCATCATCTTCTTACAGAAAGGTTAAAGATGTCCATTTAAGGAACAGAGATAAATTATTGCTGCAGTCTTTTAGTCTTTTACAATTGTGAAATTGTATAGAACAATTTAGGGGAGAATATTTTACATATTTTTAACATGATTGACCGTGATTTTAGTATGGCTTTCCTTTAGGAAAGAAAACTTCACTGAAAAACTGACAGGAAAATGAAATCCCAAAAGAGTTTGATTCCCATCTGTCCTGTGTTTTCCGTCATGCCGTCTGCCAGTCAAATACTAAGAACAGAAGTCTGTGGTTGTTTTAATAGCCTTTAAGCTGCTGCTCCTGATAATAATGATTCCTTTTTCTCAATGATATTGAAAAATTTTGATAAGTGAGGCTCCATGATACTCTCTCTGCAATGAAATCCCCCCCCCCTCTTTGTACTTTTTGACTTATCTGGAAAGTTCAGTGCTTGGCATACTTAAGAATGTTAATAAGAACATGAAGTTTGTCCATAAATATTTCAACTGATGCATCTTATTTCAATTCTCCATAATTCTCAATTATAGTCTAACCATATATCTCAATTGAAAAAAAATATATGAAATGGTGTGTTTTCATCTGCAGCCTGCCACTGATTAAAATCTAGTTTTATTTAGAAGCCCAAATATAATTACATTTTAATTAATGATATAAAAACTATTTCAGTTACTCTTTGGATTCAGATATTAATAACGGAGTTTGGGGGATATTCATGCTCCCCTTTTGTACTTAGGTTCAGTGACTCAACACTTTTAAGATTTGTATGGGGAATTAATTATAGGTGTCACAAATGTATTTAAATGACTGTTTTTCTTTTGATGCATACAGAAGACAAGCCTTATGCTATTATGATAGTTCCTATTGTGTGTACGCTGTATATAAAGTGCCAGTGTGACAATTAACTTACATTATTTCAGACAAAGATGAGCTTTTGAATTGTCCAGGAAGTTGTTGAAGGAGGAGAAAGACTGCATGAGATACAGCTGAAACTTTGAAGAACAAAAGAAATAGAATATCTGGCTCTTGATTTTAGATTAAAGAAGGATACAGGAAAACAGAATGCAATTCAGATGGGCAGGGATTAAGAATAAAAAAAATGATGTTCTGGTTACTTGGCAGTACAAAAGTGTGCTGCATAAGCTTGAATGCTTAATCTTTTAAAAGATATCCGAGGGCTTTTTAAAAATCAGTTTAAGGTGTATGGGTTTATTTAGTCAAGCTCGCTGAGTAATCATCAATACACTTACAATGACTTATTCTGATTGTAGAGCATTATGGGCAGGCACTCTATAACTGCAAGATATTAGACTGTGGGTGAATAACCTTAGGATTTTTACTTGCTCTCATGAATATAATGCTGTTTGAATTAGGTTTTTGTCTGTGAGTGTAGCCTTGTATATCCATTCTTCCATGTGGCTGCATGTGCTGATATTGTCTCTTCTGTATTTTGAATTCTTTGTTTAAGCACTACTGGTGAGCTCTTGTTATGGATCAGAGCACCTGCCGCTTGAATGCCTTGTTCTAAAGGTATGCAACTCAGATCACGCTTTAGGCTACTTCCAGAGCAAAGTTACCTACTGAAATCTCTCGGTTTAATGTAAAACATTCATTCAGCAGTAAACAGCTTAATTTAGTGTTCTGTATTTGTAATACATTATCTCCTAGCCTCTTTTGCTCTCCCCACAGCATTCATTCTTCCATTTCTGCACTGCTAGATATTTCTTTAAATCTCTATTTTATCTTTTGACCATTTTATTTTCATTTTCTATACTGTGTGTGTGCACGTGTGTCTATGTGTGTGTGTTCACAGGTCTCCCTCTTTGTGCGTAAACTCATTTTTTTCCTCTTTGTACTCCTTTTGCTCTGTTTTGTATTTCTCTCATCTTTCTGCTTTGATGAGGATTTTTTTGCAATAGCACCTCAGGCCTCTTTGGCGAGCAATTCATACTAGTTAAAGAGCCTTAGACACAAATGGACCATACAGCTGGCAGGCTGATTAAGTTACTGAAAAAGCTGCAGCCAAGATCACAATGCATTTTTAAATCAAGAAGAGAAGTACTGCATTTGCATTTCTTACACCCCATTTCTAGCGATTCTCAATAATCTTTAGTTTGCATCCTTTCCCAGAAAGGAGCAATAAATTTTTGTATTCCCCAGGTTAACCAGACAGGTAAGCGAATACGAGTGGCTTGTTAAACCTTGTACCCTGCAAACGTATCTTACTTGTTGTATGGATTGATAGGTGAAGGGAAAGGAAGCAAGGCCTAGCATGTATGGACACATCGAAAAAATAATTTGTCCCTGGGGTCATTGACAAAGGAAGAAGCAGATTTCTACAGAAGAAGTTGAAAAGAAAAACTAAAGGTTCAGAAGACTGATTATTCTAATGATTCTCTTGTAGTGGTTTACTGATAGTGTTGTAGGATGTCAAGTTTTTGAGAATCTAAATTGTAGGCGTAGCTGCTGCTTGGCATCCTGCCTTATTTTATTTCCTTTCTATTGTATTATAGGAAATGGACATGTATTTTTAAATTAAGACTAAATGAGAAGGCCAATGCAGCTCTTGACCTCAAATTTTCTCCTGGTTGGATGATGCATAATAGCACACAATCTGTTTGCTGCATGTTCAGTTTTTGGGGTAGTAGTGGAGGAAAAACAGAGCTCTAGATTTCTGTGTATGAGATTAAAGGAAGTTTAGAATTAGTAAGAAAATGAAGAGGTCTATCAAAGTGGGAAAGATGAATTTACCAGCAAGTTGGATGAGACCACTGGATCAAATTCCCATTCATGTAATTTGCTGCCCAGGGTTGCTATAACAAGAGAGCCAGGTGTGGGTTCCAACTTACCTCGCTGCCGGTTTGCTCCCTCCCTGCCTCGTGGGCGTGCCTCGTGGGTGCGCCTCATGGGCGCGCATGCGCAAAGCACACGCATGCGCAGTAACAAAAAATTTTAAAAAACTAAAAAAAAAAAAAAAACAAAGCCGAAAAAAAGATGGCGACCGCATGCACAGTCGGCTTCTGCGCATGCTCAGAAGGAAAAAAAAAATTTCAAAAAAATTCAAAAAAAAATTCAATTTAAAAAAAAAAAAAAGATGGCGGCCCCCCATGGACCGGCACCGACTGATCCAGTTCGGTGACATCATCGTGACATCACCAGCGGGCCGCTACCAGTTCGGGAGAACCGGTCCAAACCGGGAGGAACCCACCCCTGAAGAGAGCCATGTATAAGAGAGAGCTGTTTGGGAAAAGCTAGAGTATAAGCAAAATAAAAAATAACTTTGTCACATTGAGGTAGTAGATTATGTAATAGCTAGTTCACACAGACTAGCATTTATGTTCATTTTTATAAATCAAGGTGATAATGTAACTCTTAATTTCAGAGTAATTGAAATAATTATTAGAATGGAGATATTATGTGAAGATAATATCCAAATATGGATGGCTAGAATAATTTTTAATTATTTAATACTTCAATAATTTTAATATTTTTATAATTATAATAAATATTTATAGTAATGATGATCAGCATAATTTTGTGATCACTTTCAAGAAAAAATGTTTTTCTCCCATCTACAGTAAAAGCAAAAGTTTCTGGAAGGTAGATCTGTTGCAGAAATAATTACGCTAAAAAATGCAGTTCACAAGACAAACCAGAGCAGCCATCTGCTACAAAATTCTTTTCGACAATTGTGCAGACTGTAGCATTTTCGTAAGAATTGATGTAACAGCAATACCATGTTGCATGAATAATCTTATTATAGTAATAAGAAATATTTCCTGAATGTGATGGTTAACAAATGTGATCTGGCATTAATACGGAGGGACAAGGATCAGATTTAGATTTAAAGTGCTCAAGAAATTTGATTGGAAGCCCTAGGAGGTTAATGTTGAAGACCTGGACTATTTTATCCACAGATTTGTGAAAATTGTTTTAGTGCTTGCCTGAAATGTTTACTGTTCACTGTCTTTGTTCAATGGTGGAAAAGTGGAAAAAAGACAGGATGATGGCAACCTGCAGCAAGATGAATATACTCAATTGCGAAACCTGAAGGACCAAGCCGAGGGCAGATCTTCCTGGAGAATATCCATCTATATGGTCTTTAAGTGTCAATATTGACTTGGTGGTACATCTGTCAAATGGTTTATGTTACACTTGAAGCCCTCCATGTACATCATTTTTAAGGCAATCTAGTAAGGGAGGTCAGCGTACTCCTGAAGTGGCTGGGCTCTAAGGAGATACTCAACTGAAACAAGATTTAGTGAAGGAGACGAGATTTAAATGGAGGGTGGTAGTGGGAGTTGGAGCTGATCTCTGCTATTGTGCTATCTCATATAAAAATAGTTCACTTTTCAAATATATTCCTTAGAATTACAAGTATGTTTTTGCTTCAGTTCTTCCAAGCTATCTTGGTTTAGGTATTTTGAGGGAGCAACAGTCAAAATGGTATAGGGGAGTAGGGGTTGTCATTTCAGTGTAAGATTAACTGTAGTGTTTAAGCACTTACATTCTGTTTTCTGGCTCTAAAATATGTTTTACAAATGTCAGTGCTCAACTAGACTGCACTGCAAGAAATACATCATTAAGAAAAAAGAAAAACAACCTGTTTTGTTAGCTTCAGAAAATACATCTTTCTTACCATACAGAAAAATTACTCGAATCTAGCAAGACTGAGCTTGTTCAGGGTTTTCCCGAATGATTCAATTGGGTTGCACTATATTTTCTAAGTAATTGCTACGGTAATATATTTGAAAGCTCTGGCTAAATGACTTAATCAGAGTTGTGGACATAATGGCCTGGAATTTATTTCCCCCCCCACAAGAGTGTTCCCTTTAATTCAGCTGTTTGCCTTTCCTATGTCTTTATTAGACAAATGGAATTAAGGAAGAGAAAAAGACCAAGGACCAGAAAGTCGTAACATTTCTTTTGTTAAAGCACATGCCCTCTCCTTCTCTGCTCTTTTCCCTGCCTGGATGTTGTTTGTTTTATCCCCTGAACCCTGTGACTACTGTTTGCTAAGCACTTAAGCAGCCTGTGTAATCTATTGCTAAGATGTTCCTTATCTCCGTTTTATAAAACTCCTTCAAAGCCTGCCGGAAGCAATCTTACTGCTGTGAGGAGAGTGAGAATACTGGTGAAGATGGCATTATTGGCTTCTGTTTATGATAATTAAACTTGGCCAAGTTTCTCCCCAAATGAAAATCGGATGTCCCTAGCTGCCATCTTTTGAAATAGTCTGACTGCACATTAGCAAGACTGCCTAAATATTGGCCAGCTCAGCTAGCATTCCACAAGCAGTCCATGGCGAAAGTGATCACATCTGATTGCGTAAGAATGACCTTCTGTTGAGTATTGCTTTTAGATACTTATCTGAATGTGATAGTGTGGATTTATGTCAAGCGGTGCCTAGTTTGATTGAACTGGGTCTTTTGAGCAGGGAAATCTGCAAGCAGTTGGCTGGAATAATCCTATGTTCATATATCTGAAATATGAGCTCCTCTCTCAAGCATAACTGAAAAAAATATAGAAGATTTACAGAATATTGGATACTAGCAGCTGGATACCCGTGCTTCGCTACGAAACTATGTGATTGGGCTTGATAAATTGACAGTTAAAGCTTGAACATTAATGAGTAGTTACGATTGGCCTCTCCTCTCCCCTTCTCTCCCTCAGGCTTGCCCCACAGAAGCCTCTCCTCTCCTATCCCCCTTCTCTCCCTCAGGCTGGCCCCATTGATCCTTTCCTATCCCCTTCTCTACCTCAGGCTTGCCCCACAGAAGCATCTCCTATCTTATCCCCTTCTCTCCCTTTCAGGTGGGGAGGGGGAGTAGAATGTCTAACTCCTTAGCATCAGAGTGTGTTCATATAAGGCAACTGGCAGTTGGAACAGAGTTCTTTTCAGGTGGGGAGGGGGATTAGAACGTCCTTAGCATCAGAATGTATTAATAATAATATAAGAAATACTAATGATCTGATGGTCATTTCGAAAAATCCTTTCTTAGCGAGCACCTAGAAGCCAAGAGGAACATACGTGCCAAGTTTCAAGTTTGTAGGCTTTACGGTTCTAGAGATTTCATGATGATGCGTGAGTGGTATTTGGCTTTTATATATATATAGATATGTGCACCTATTCCAAATGTTGTTGGCTCTAAGAAAAAATATATTTCTTAGGATATTCAATGGATCTTTCTCCTAGACTGTAAATACACTGTTTTTTTCAGATTGGCCAAAGGGTGGGAGCTTTTATACAGCCTAATTTTAGGAATCTCCTTGGATGCCATCTTGGTATGCTTCTTAATGGCCTAATTATAAGAAAGGCCCTTGATCCTTTTGAATAGCCAAAGACTTCTTTGAAATCTTTCTTGCATTTTCTTCTTGGGCTCTAGTTCATTTTATAAAGAGAAATCTTGATAGCGAAGATAATCCCTAGATAGTACGTACACGTGCTCTTTTCACATATTTGGGAAAAGGGGATAACCTAAGAATTTTAAAGGATAATTGTTTTCTGATGTGTCTGATCCATTTTCACACAGATCAATAATGACATGTGATCTCTTTGGCCCGCTGAAAAGAAGAATGCATTCTGAAATCTCACATGAAGTTTTCTCTTCGCAGTGTCCCAAATCCCCCCCCCCTTTTTTTTGTTCTCCAGATCTCAGGGGGCAAGAAAACCACTGCTTCCCCCCCCTCCTCTTGGCTTTCCCGATTGTCTTGGGGCTGTGTAATTTGGCTTTCGATTCTATTGACACAGTGCTGCTGGATTCAACTGCAAACCAGGACATGGAATGTAGTCAGCAGCCGGGGAAGAGGGGGAAGACCTGAATTATTTATGAAGAACAACTTAAAGGCTTGTGGCCTAGCTGTTAATGATCAGCAGAGAGCTCTGAACATGGCTAGGTTGTGGGGGTCTCTATCGCTTGTTCGGTCTGAAAGGACGTTATTGTCTTGCACGGAACAGTGTTTGTGGGGGTCTTTGTCAAGGGCTTATTCAGAAAGTGCAGACACTGTATTATGCAAGAACCAAAAAGCTGCTTTATGCTTGGAAATAGAATATCAGCAATTGTACAGCCCCCTTTTTCCTCTGCTGTCCTGGCTTTTCTTTCATTCCAAAAAGTTGGGGACATGGTGCACAACTTCCGCGTGCTCACAAGAATAGTTAAACTGGTTAGAGAACAGATTTCACTTGTTAACAATAAGCAGAAAACCTGGCCAGGCTCAAGAGAACAGTTAGTTGTGTGTGCAGCAATTTTTAAAAATAGATTCTAGATTTGGGAAGAATAATTTTCTTCGTGGGTGAAGCAGGTGAAGGACTCGAGGCATTCTCTTCCACTGCAGTTGTGATCCTTTCAGGAAGCCCCATCCCTACATTTAGATAAAACTAATAAACCACTTTTGTGCCAGTGGAAGCATTTATTTGAAAGTGGGGAGGGGGTGATGATCACAACTGGTGATTTAAGAGAAAAGTTTTGTTCTCCATAGTGGGTGGAGCTAACCTCCAAGAATGGGAAGACACCGTCCGTTCAGCCAATGAGGACTGAGTCTGTCAAATTGATATCTTCCTCCTCCTGCCTTCATTCCCCCTCTTTGACTCAGTCCTTGGCCAGAACTGGACGCGTGTTTCATCTGCTCCCATTCTGTGAGGTCTCAACTGTCATCGAGTGCCTGTGAGTCTCCCCAGTCGGCTGTCTACCGGTCGCTGGGGCGAGGATCGCGCTGGGCACGGCTTCGGCCGTTTGCCCTGCTTCGAGCCGAGGGCCTTCTCCAAAGGGGGGTTCCACTCCCTCCGTCCTTAGTGGCCTTGAGTACCCTGGATCCACCTAGTACCGGCTCTCTATTCTGCCTCCCTTTTGCCTGTGTGCTGCCGCGGGAGCGATCGTGCTCAAGCGGCTTCGGCCAGCGGAGCTTCGCACTCTCCGCGTGGAGGAGGGCTGCCCCGTCATTGCCACCCAGCCCCTTCGGCGTCGGGGTTCCTGCCCCTTAAGTCGCCTTCGCCGCCGGCCTTGACATCGGGGTTCTTACCCCTCCGGCCGATTCTGCCGCCTGCCCCAGCATCGAGCGTGCCTCAGGAGATTTGCCTCAGCAGCCGTTTGGCCGTCAGCGCTCCCGGCTTCGTGCTTGGGATTCCAGCCCTGCCCCAGTGCTCTTCGCACAAAGCGGGCTGTGCCTAGCGGGTGGCTGGGCCGCGAGGCGGCGTCTGAGCCGCGGGCCTACACGACTCCGGTCTTCGGCTTTCCTCGGGGAAGAGCGGCTGCTCTGAACGTTCCGCCTCGTGCGGCGGCCATTTTGGGGGAGCCTTTTTTGGCGGCGGCCACTTTCAAAGCGGGCTGTGCCTAGCGGGTGGCTGGGCCCCGAGGCGGCATCTGAGCCGCGGGCCTACACGACTCCGGTCTTCGGCTTTCCTCGGGGAAGAGCGGCTGCTCTGAACGTTCCGCCTCGTGCGGCGGCCATTTTGGGGGAGCCCTTTTTTGGCGGCGGCCATTTTGAGCTCCTATTTGCCTGCGGTGGCCAGTTTGGACAGGGATCTGGTGGCGGCG
>QLTV01001320.1:2499956-2529155 GCA_003457575.1 Thermophis baileyi | reverse complement strand
GAAGGAACCTGAAAACTCTTTTCCAAAGCAAGGATGACTTTAGTAAGGATCCGGAGGAGCTTCCGGCAGGTATCTCCTCAAGTGGTGCTCTTCTTGCTCTTTGCCTTCTGCCTGCTCAGTGTTTTTGTCTCCGCATATTATTTATATGGGTGGAAAAGGGGACTGGAACCCTCTGGGGATATCCCGAGCCCAGACTGTGATGAACCGAAGATTGCTCCGTCACGCCTGCTACCAATGAAACCCATCAAAGTGGTAGATTCTTCTCGGACTGACCCCTTGGTCCTTGTGTTTGTGGAAAGCCTTTACTCCCAACTGGGACAGGAGATTGTGGCCATCTTGGAATCTAGTCGTTTCAAATATCTGACAGAGATTGCTCCGGGGAAGGGAGACATGCCTACATTGACTGACAAGGACCGAGGGCGCTTTGCACTTATCATCTACGAGAACATCCTGAAGTATGTGAACCTGGATGCCTGGAATCGTGAGCTCTTGGACAAGTACTGTGTAGAGTACGGTGTAGGCATCATTGGATTTTTCAAGGTATTTCAAATTTGAGAAAGTGTTTACTGAAATGATGGGAAGAGGAGAAGCGATACAGTGACTTCTGGAGATAAGATTTGAGCAACAGTGAAAAGCAGAATAGTAAATACGTTAACCTATTCCTATTGAACAATGAAGTTATCAAAGGGGAACTATGAAATTTCAGGTTGTAGTTCCCTTTCCTGATTTCTTGTGAGATGATTCTTTGTTAATATTCCCCAAGGTCTGTTTGTGCTTCTCTGCAAAAAGAAAGTGAACTGAGTAGCTAAGTATCCTTTATTTTTTTTTGACATGCAATTTTGTTCGTTTGTCTTTACATCTCAGAGGCAGAGAAATGCTTCACACCTGAGATTTTTAAAAGGCCAGAGGCATGCAACACAATATTGTATATCTACAAAATGTCCCGAAATTAGTTTACTTCACATTTTATGCATAAAAGTAGACGGTAATACAAAGACAGTGTAAGAAAGCTTTCTCCTAGCAGATGTCTCCATAGTTGCTGGCCTGAATCATTCATCTTCTTAGCATGGTTATGGTTGCTGGGAAGAGTGGGAATCTGTGAGTCCAAGAGGACACCCAAATTACTCACTGGTTTGACTAGGGAAATCACCCCTAGGCAGAATTAAAGATGGAGAATTTCCAGAACCATGGACCCTAAAAACCCATACACACTCAGTTTTGCCAAGGTTGGAATAAAGTCTGTTGTCCTCTATCCAGACCCTCACAAGCTCCAGGTACTGGGAAAGGAGCTTGATGGCATTACTTGATTAGCCAAGGCAGAGATCTACAGCTGAGTACCATCAGCATACAGATGACCTCCCCCAGCTGCTGCTTGTGAATGTTAAATGCAACCCTGAGGTACCCCAAAGCAGAGGCCTGGAATCGACCCTAGAGAAAAGAGGCAACCCCCATAACACTGAGAGCTCCATTTCTAGAAGAATATCATGATCAGTGGTATCAAAGGCCACTGAAAGGTTAAGGAGATACAAGATAAATGTAGTACCCGTATCCAGGGCCCACCAAAAGTTATTGCCAAGCATAACCAATGCCATTTCAGTGCTATGGCTTGGACTGAATCCTGACCAGATAATCTGTTTTTTTCTAAAGCCCTTTGGAGTTGTAAGCCAACCATCTTCTCAGTAACCTTTCCCCAAAATTCCAATTGGTTTTTTTGTCTAAGGTGGAACTAGAACTCACAATTTCCCAGTTTTTAACCTAGTTCTTAATCAGTACTACATTTGATCTTAACTAAGCTGCTGTGGTGTGGCCTGAAGATCATAATAAAGGTTTTGATCACTATGACAAACTGATTGTCTGGAAGGTGTTTAGGTCACAGGATTTACCCTGACAAAATCTCTCTCTCTCTCTCTCTCTCTCTCTCTCTCTCTCTCTCTCTCTCTCTCTCTCTCTCTCCCTCTCCCTCTCCCCCTCCCCCTCCCCCCCCCCCCCCCCCCCCCCCCCCCCCCCCCCCCCCCCCCCCCCCCCCCCCCCCCCCTCGCCGCCCGCCCCCTCTCTCTCTCTCTCTCTCTCTCTCTCTCTCTCTCTCTCTCTCTCTCTCCCTCTCCCTCTCCCTCTCCCTCTCCCTCTCCCTCTCCCTCTCCCTCTCCCTCTCCCTCTCCCTCTCCCTCTCCCTCCATCCCTCCCTCTGTGAACATATGAACAGTGCCTTTTGAAACATTTTTTTAGTTCTGTAGGACTTCCATTGAGAGCCATCTGTATCTGTCCCCTCAAAGCCATTTTGGGGAGTGTGGGTTAAGAGTAAGAGAGGACATTAATGGACAAGGGGAATATTTTGACCTATATATATATAATGGCACTGCCCTTGATTCAAAATATTGTAAGAGGAATACACACACACACACACACACACACACACACACACGACATATTTTTACTGATAAATAAATAAATAAAGGGAGACTATTTATTTATCAGTAAAAATATGTCACACATAGAAACGGCCTGTCGTTGTAAGCAACTGCCTGGATGGCCCCTGGGGGGGCCGAAAGGCAAAAGGAAGCAGTATGCTCCCTCCCATATTTGGGTATACCAGGTGATTTAACAGGAAAAAAACATAGACATATACATATATATATACATATACATATAAATATACATATACATATACATATACACATACACATATATACATATACATACACACACACACACACACACACACCTCTTACAATATTTTGAATCAAGGGCAGTGCCATTATTTATTTTGCATTAGCTTAATGGCAGAGACATGCAGCCAGATGCTATGAGCAGCTCTGGACTCTGTGAGGAATTAAATGAACCATCATAAATTTAAATCCTGACATTTTATAATTCGCAGAGTGCACGAGCACTGGATTCTTGCTCTCTGCAGCAAATCTTGAAACAAGTAACCTATTCATTTCTTATTAGGTTGCTTGTGTCTGTTCAGAGAAAAATGCCATCTGGAGTTTGAATGCTAGAGAGCAGATCCCACCCCCACCCCCAGATTTGTTGTTTTGTCACATTCAGTGTCACATGGAAGCGCCTTCAGGATTTCTGTTCTCGGTGCTCTCCTTCCCTTCAGTCTGCTGATATTTAAATTAGAGATAAGTAATGACTAGATTTCATTCTTCCCCTTTTATAACGGGCAGCTCAGAGAAGATTTTTTTTTTAATATGGTGACATTTGTAAAATAATTAGTTTATACAATTAACTAGCCCAACCCACTGCACAGGGTTGTTGTGGGGAAATAGGCAGACAAAGTATTCTGTATGCTTGTCGCCTTGAGCTATATATAATCTGGATTCTTCTTCTAAAAAGAGGTTCATGTTAAAATTGGTAATAAACTGTTCCATATTCCATTGTGAACTGGATCCTCTGGTTGCTGAAATGCATATACTAATGACACTCTTATGATTTGACTGAAGATAGTAAACGTTGACTGTTTTAGGAACCTAATTTATAGCTTAATCAAGAGCAAAGTCTCAGTGTTTCTAAAAGAAGGGTGTGGGTGGGATAATAAGTAAAATGATTTCAACCATATTAAAATGAAACTAAATCAAAATTAGAGTTACAATACTCTCAAAGGTGCTTTTTCAAAAGGCAACTGGACTTATTTTTCCCTGAGGAAGAGGAAGAAGAACTTTAGCTTCTCATTCAAGAAGCTTCATCATTTCTGGCAGGATGCTGGGGGACAATGGAAGCAAAGTCCACATTCTGGATAGAGAGGCTTGAAAGAGGAGTAAAAGAGGCCATTTATGTTAAGATTGAGCAGCCCTTTCTCAACGGGGGGAGGGATAAGACACCACGTATCTCCTATCTACCATGCAGCAGTTCCAAGAAGATGCCATCCCCATTTGCACTCTGGTACGGGTGACCCTGAGGGTCCTCTGTGGCCTCAAGAGCTCTCAGGGAGAGTGCTAACAACCAGATGACTGCAAAGAAATATGATTTTCCACCCCCATCCCCCACCCCAAATCCTGTCAGAAGTAATCCTTCCATTGCCCACACCATCCTGTCAGAACCGAAAAAGCTTCTTGGATGAGAAGCGAAAAGTCTTCCTCAGAGCGGAAAAAACAGTCCAATTGCCTTTTGAAAAAGCACCTTTGAGAAAACTATGACCTGAATGACTGTGAAACTATCATACTAGTTTAAAGTTACAGTAGTAAGGTCACCCTCCATGCCTGTAATAACTTTCCCTACTAGTTTATATTACAAACAAGAATTCAGCTGTAGCTTCTGGATGCTGCATGAAAGCTGTTGAATGGGGAAGCTTTTGAATTATACATCTCTGCTCAAAGTGTTTAGTGTCCTTTGGCCTTTTAGTCCTGAGGTTGGATTTGCCAAGCAGCTAGGAGGACACATTGTGCTTTCTGAAGAGTAAAACAGAGAAAGTTATCTCCCTGATGGTAAGCTGAAATTCTCTTTGCTTGTTCTTGTTTTTACTGTCGCCTGACAACTTCCAGTCTGAAGTTGTCATTCAGTTCATGTGATCTCTTTACAGGCGAACGAGAACAGCTTACTGAGTGCTCAGCTGAAAGGTTTTCCCCTTTTTCTCCACTCCAACCTTGCACTGAAGGACTGCAGCATCAATCCCAAATCACCGCTGCTGTACATCACGCGGCCCAGCGAGGTAGAGAAGGGACTTCTTCCAGGGGAGGACTGGACAGTCTTCCAGTCAAACCATTCCACATATGAACCAGTCCTCCTCGCTAAAACCAAGTCAGCTGAATCCATCCCACACATGAGCATTGATGCCGCACTCCATACCACCGTCGTACAAGACTTGGGACTCCATGATGGCATCCAGAGGGTCCTTTTTGGCAACAATCTCAACTTTTGGCTACACAAACTGGTCTTTGTGGACGCTGTTTCATTCCTGACTGGCAAGAGGCTTTCACTTCCCCTTGACCGTTACATCTTGGTAGATATTGATGATATCTTTGTTGGCAAGGAAGGCACACGGATGAAAGTGGATGATGTCAAGGTAATTGTTCTTAGACTGGCATATATGCTCTTTGTTTTACGGTTGTGGGTTAATGTGGGGCCTATTGACCCTTGAGTTCATTTCATTAAAGGAAAAGTTTAAATGGGTTTCATTGATGCTCAGATCAGTGACCTAGATCACACAATTCTTGTTGCTTGTTCTATCTGCTAGCATACAGTTTGGATTGCAGGTGCCTAAACTGATTTAGCTATAGATGGGTGCACATGCACTAACATGAAACACTTTGCATAAAACGGGAAAGTTCTGTATGTGAGGTGCTAGGCAATTTTTTTGACATCTTATGAAAAATACAATTTCTCTTGAAAGGAATTTGTTTTGAGGAGAGCATTTTATAAGCAACTGACCAGTAAACTCTGATCTTGGTCAAATGTTAATCACCAAAGGGAGGGGGGAGGGGGAGATGGGAGAAGCTTTGAGCCGTATAGCAGAGATTGCTAGTTACAGCAAGATTTTTTTGAAAAGTTTTATTTCATGTCATTAGCTACTTTTAGAAGAGCAGCAAGGAAAAACATAAATCATACAATACGCCCAGAATTACCCTGTGGTAAGTAGGCAGATAATAAATTTGATAAATAAATAAATACAATAAATTGCCTTTTAAATTACTGGCCATTATTTTTCATATTTCAACAAAAATAGAGATGGCTACTGAACCCTCTAGCTAGTCATTTAAGTTTAATAAATATGTATCAGTCATAACAGGTGCTTCCTGACTAAAGACCCAGTTTGGCAAGATCTAAATGTGCTGAATGAATATTTAACATTTTTTCCTTATATACCCCTGCTTCTAAATAGAATTTATCTAATGGATATCCAACATGGGCATGGTTCATAAAAGATATATCAAGTGAATTTAAATATCTGTTCCTATCAGAAAGGCGATATGTGAGTCCAAAGATTGCTTTATTAATAGTGATCTCTAAACTTGGATATTGTAGAATACATCTGTAGTTTACAATATAGCTGTCCTGTAAAAGTAAACTTCTAGTATGGCATGTGAATTAATGAAATGCATATATTAACACATGTTAATGAAAAGTAATATCTGAACTAGCATACATTCTTGTTTCACATTCTATGGTAGCATGGAACTTGACGATGCCTAGCTTTTATTTTTTAACCTCTAGGGCGGTACTAAAATAATTTTCATTACATAAGAAGCTTCTTCCTCTCACTTTTTGGAACTGAAAGTTGCAGCAGGAGCTGTAGACTGGCCCTTATGACATTCAGTCAAGTATTGCAACTCTAATGTTAGCAACAACAGTTCAAAAAGACAGGCTGCTGTTTACACATTTCATTCTTCAGTATGTTGTCGAATGTTTTAGAAAGTCAGTAGATGATGGTCAGCTTTTCAGAAAGCGGGAATATCAAATTTAGAATATGTGATAGAATGTCCAGAAACTTCCAATCTTGTGAATAATTGAGCAAAGGTTTCTTTTATCTGCAGTAATCCATACTCATGCAGTAATTCGTGCTATATATGGGGCTTTGCTATGCTATATATGGGGTTTTGGCAAAGAGAATGGGAAGTTCAGTAATTAACAGAATTAACAGAATAATAGAGTTGAAAGTTCTTTTAGTTCAACCCTCTACTCGAGCTGGAGACCGTATACCATTTCAGACAGATGGCTGTCCTATCTCTTAAAAACCTCCAGTGATGGAGCACCCACAACTTCCGGAGGCAAGCCATGCCACTGGTTAATTGTTCTAACTGTTAGAAAATTACTTATTTCTAGATTGGTTCTCTCCTTAGTTAGTTTCCATCCATTGCTTCTTGTTCTGCCTTCAAGTGCTTTGGAGAATAAGTTGACCCCCTTTTTTTGTGGTAGCCCCTTAGATATTGGAACACTGTTATCATGTCATCCCTAGTCCTTCTTTTCATTAAACTAGACATACCCAATTCCTGCAACCGTTCTTCATATGTTTTAGCCTTCAGTCCCCTAATCATCTTTGTTGCTCTTCTCTGCACTCTTTCTAGAGTCTCAACATCTTTTTTAATATTGTGCCGACCCAAACTGAATGCAATATTCCAAGTGAGGTCTTACCAAGGCATTATAAAGTGGTACTAACACTTCACGTGGTCTTGATTCTATCCCTCTGTTGATGCAGCCTAGGAGTGTTTTGGCTTTTTTGGCAGCTGCAGCACACTGCTAGCTCATATTTAAGTGATTGTCCACTAGGACTCCCAGATCCTTCTTACAATTACTACTATTGAGCCACCTAGTTATGTAGATCCAATCTTTTTTGTAAGCTACTCTTTAAATTCTCTTTTCTCCATCCTGTAGGCTTTGTTTGATACTCAGAATGAACTACGTACCCACATCCCAAATTTCACCTTCAATCTGGGCTACTCAGGGAAATTTTTCCACACAGGTAAGAATACAATTGGCAAAGTTTTCTTTGTAGCCTCTCAAACCTTTTATTCTCTGTGACTGGTGAAAATTTACCTAATATAACTTGAACATGCAAGTGTCTTAAAGCATTAGGGCAACTGTAAGAACCTGAAGTCCTCCAAATGTAATCTACAATTCCAGGCATCCTTTACTATCTTTTATGATGACTAAGGCTGCTGAGATTTGTACTTTATAAACCATCTGAAAGGCCACAGGATTTCACCTCTGCATTGAGTTCTGGACATGGAAATGATAATGTTGTATGTCTGGTTAATAAAGAAGAGTGTTTTCTCTATTGCTTTCTACTTGGGGAGGTCCAAGGTTTTGGGGTTAATGCAGTGTCCATTTAATGCTGCTCGGTGTAGAAGCTGTCAGATTGCATGGTATGATTTTGTGAAGCTCTTCCTTCATTCATGGCTTAAACATTGCTTAGTGATGATGATGGTGCTTTGTCCTGGCAGGTACAGATGCGGAGGACGAGGGAGATGACCTTCTGCTCTCTTATGTGAAGGAGTTTTGGTGGTTCCCCCACATGTGGAGTCACATGCAGCCTCACCTTTTTCACAATCAATCTGTGTTGGCAGACCAAATGGCCATGAACAAGAAATTTGCGGTGGTAAGTAAGATGCTGTCCAGGACTACTGCTGGAGTGAGGAAGGCTGGTTTTATGAAAAAACAGAGGATAGTTTGACCATGTAGAATTATTAGTTTGCTTATTTCTCATCTAGAACCAGTGACTATAACAAGTTTATCATTGCAAAATGAAACAGGAATTGCCAGAACAGTGTGACTGTACATTAAACCACTAAAATGAGAAAATCTTTAAATATTATGGATTTGTAACCAGTTAAATAATTATTTCAGGTAATACAACCTGAAGCATTGAATACACGAAGAGTGGAAGGTTTGACTAACAGAGATTCCCAAATTGTTTCAATTCATGGTGCTCCTAGTAGTTCCCAAATTGAGTGCTGCTATTTTTGATCTTGTGTGTGTCTCCTGCAGCTACTGATCTGCAGCTGCATTTTTGGTTTTTTTTTTTTTTTACTTTTCACGTATGCTAAAAACAAATAATGGTTCCTATGACACCATCCAAATATCTGTTTAATATATGGTTCCAGTAAATATCATACTATTGCCCACAAGTCTCTGTTTTAAATTTAATTTGGGATTTTGTTACTGAGTAACTATTCTCCTGAAAGCTTAATACGTATCTCCAGAACCACACTGATGGTTGGTTGTGTTGCATGTGAGCTCTCAACATTGCTGTCAACGCAGGGGTTGCCTGGAAGGTTCCTTTTCCTAGTAAGGACATACAGAGACAAATAGTGTTCCGAGTATCTCTAAGTGGCTCAGTTCCACATTAGCATTTTTTTCTAGTTTAGTAGTGATTCGCTCCTGGTGCTCCCCAAATTTTTCCTAATGTACTGTTCTAATTTTCACAGTAAGCATATTCCTGTTACTCCATCACATCCAGATGCAGCTGTGTTGGAATGTGCACCTGTAGCAGCATAGGGGAGGATTTAGCCAACTTAGAGCTTTCCCAGAGAGAGGCCCAGACCAAGAGACTGCATGACCCAAAGCTGGAGGGGAGAGTGAGGAAAAGATTCAGGGTAACGGCACCCTAGAATCTCTCAGGATATACTAATAGTTTAGAAAATTATAGCTTTAATTTGGCAAGATTTTGTCCACTACATGTACGCAAATAAAGGATTGAATTTAGTTGGGCTAAATTCTGGGCTTGGGCCTAACATTAGGAAGTGTATGTTAAAATATTACTATACTACTTTCAGCTGAAAAATAACCTAAACACAGTTTATTCAGTCAGTGCTTTTGCTAGATAATTCCCAACATCTTTCAACACAGTACTTACCTGACCTTGTGAAATTACTTTCTTTTTTAAAAGAGCCTGCAAAAGATACTTCTTAGGGGTATGAAGTTTTGGAAGTGTTATTCACACTATTACATTAATTAACAAAAACTCAATTAAAAGGGAGAGGAAAACAAAGCGTAATATTGTAATTTTGCAGAAGGTGCTTCTTAAACTGCAGGTTGTCCTCAGGTTACAATGGCAGTTGGGATTGGGATTGCTGTTGCTAAGCGATGCAGTCATAAAGCACGAAGTCAAGTAACCACATCACTTAGAGAGACAACAATCCCTATTGCTGTTGTTACCCCAAGAGATGCAGGTTGTTAAGTGAGAACTGATGGCACTCCCAGATAAGGAACACGGGTTGCTGCGGCGGGGGGGGGGAGTATTGGTGGGAGGGTGCATGAGAGTTGGAGGTGAGGCCCAGTGCAGGCCGCACATTAGTGCAAGAAAGCCTGGGGGTGGATAGCATAGTGTAAGAGCAGGAGGGCCGGGGGTAAGGAGTGCAAGCGTGGAGGTGGATGGCATGGCATGAATAGAATGAATGAGCTGGAAGGAAAATTGGAGGTCTTCTAGTCTATCCCCCTGTTCAAGCAGGAGAACCTATACCATTTCAGACAAGTGACTGTCTAGTCTCTTCTAAAAAACCTCCAGTGATGGAGCGCCCATAACTTCTGAAGGCCAGCTGTTCCACTGGTTAATTGTCCTCACTGTCAGGAAGTTTCTCCTTAATTCCAGGTTGCTTCTCTCTTTGATTAGTTTCCAACCATTGTTTCTTGTCCTGCCTTCCGGTGCTTTGGAGAATAATTTGACCCCCTCTTCTTTGTGGCAGCCCCTCATGAGCACAGGAAGACTGGGGGATTTACCAGAGCAACTCGCAGCTGGCTTCCCTATTAGCAATAGCAATAGCACTTTGACTTATATACCGCTTCACAGTGCTTTACAGCCCTCTCTAAGCGGTTCACAGCATATTGCCCCCAACAATCTGGGTCCTCATTTTACCCACCTCGGAAGGATGGAAGGCTGAGTCAACCTTGAGCCAGTGAGATTTGAACCGCTGAACTGCAGCTAGCAGTCAGCTGAAGTAGCCTGTAGTACTGCACTCTAACCACTGCGCCACCTCGGCTCTATTCATGGGAAGTCAGCAGGGAAGGTCTCAAATGGCAATCATGTGACCATCGGATGTTGCAACTATCAACATCCGGTTGCCAAGAGCCCAGACTGTGATCTTAGAGCCGAGGTGGCGATAGAGCCGAGGTGGCGCAGTGGTTAGAGTGCAGTACTGCAGGCTACTTCAGCTGACTGTTCAGCAGTTCAGCGGTTCAAATCTCACCGGCTCAAGGTGGACTCAGCCTTCCATCCTTCCGAGGTGGGTAAAATGAGGACCCAGATTGTTGGGGGCAATATGCTAACTCTGTGAACCGCTTAGAGAGTGCTGTAAAGCACTGTAAAGCGGTATATAAGTCTAAGTGCTATTGCTATTGCTATTGCTATCTTGTGACACGTGGGTACTGATGCCACAATTTTGAGGACTGATTGTAGCTACCACTTGTTCAGCAACTGTTCAAAGTTGCGACAGTGCTGAACAAGTGGTCACTAAGTGAGGACTACACATACTGTAATCCAGTACTTTGGATTGTTGCCTGGGATTTGTTCATATTCTACAGCATTGGGTTTTTTTTAAACTGCTGCTTATTCAAATGTGTTTTTAACAGCATTTCTTCATTTCCATAAAAGAATTGTTCAGATGTGAAGTAGAATATTTTCCAGTTCAGCAGGGTAGAAATTTAGTATTTGTTCACTTAACTATCTCCTGAAAAACTGTGAAGCATGATGATTAAAAGTCATCAGGCCAGTTCTGTACAAAACCTGCTGTAAATTGAACATAAAAGCCTGTAGAAAAACAGGAAACAATAAGACTTATGTAATGCTAGTTATTCAATCCACTCCCTGGTCTGACTAATTCAGCAAGAGCAAAAAAAATACACTTTGAACTACGTCTTAAACTAGAATTCCGCCTGGATTAGACTAAGATAAAGAAATGAAATGAATGTCTGGCTGGCTCTTCTCATTTGCAGTGTAATTATTTCATTAAAATTCCTCTGTTAGCGCTAGAGGATAACAGTTATGAATGCCTTTTCTTAGGAACATGGCATCCCCACAGATATGGGATACGCAGTAGCCCCTCATCATTCAGGGGTGTACCCAGTCCATGTGCAACTCTATGAGGCCTGGAAACAGGTGTGGGGGATCAAAGTAACAAGCACCGAAGAATATCCTCATCTCAAACCAGCCCGCTACCGAAGAGGATTTATTCACAGTGGAATCATGGTCAGTAGAAAACATATCAATCTTGTGAACTATGGTGATGAATGCAAACAGCTTGCTCCCACCCCGCCAAGATTGTTTTATAGAATACTAAACATAAATCAAGGAATAAACGTTTTATACCACAAGATATAAAGAAGGAGAAAGTTAGAAAATTGTTTTTTTTTGTAACTTATTTTTCCTTTGTTCTTTTTTAATAAGCATAAACAACAATAAGTAATAATACAGTGGAATCCTTGTATTAAGCTTAAGATAGAAGCGCTGGGGAAATTAGGAAATTCAGGAGGGTCAAATGAGTATAAAGATTTATTGCAAGCTTAAGCTCTCTATAAGAATCTGACCAACGTGTGATCAAGAGAAATGAGTGGGAGATAAGACAGGTATTCAAGGTAGACTGGATTTAGATCTTTTGTGGGCGTGCAGGGACTCATGACTTATGACACGTTTGACCCCTCCCTCGGGCTCAGCCGGGTCATCTCCTACAAAACCTTTATTATATGCCATAATAATCAATTTAATGAATTTTGCAGTTATTTATCAACCCTAACTCTAGATTATAGTTAATGTTGACTTTTTTTTTCTCTATCTTTAAAGATTTAAATTATCTTAATCTCTAGTCAATGCTATATAAATATCAAAATAATGTATCATTTGTGTTTTATAACCATAAAATAAAATGTATTACTAAAAAATAAAAAAGAATAAACCCAAACCATATCAAATAATAAATCTGCTTAAATTTGGATTTCAGTATTATGTATTCCTAATTTCATAAAAAGAATTTGTCTGAGGATCACAGTTAAACTTCACTATCATTAGCTATTTTTAACTTTATAAATTAAATGTATATATTCATCAACCTACACGGATACTATTTCTGAATACAGTTTAAAGTAGTTTACATGATTTTTTTTTTATTTTAACCCAGCTGTCAGTCAATGACCAAATTAAAACAAAACAATACAGATTTGATCATTCTTTAATGAATTCTTGGACAGAATTTTCCAACAGGTCTGTGTTGTAAGATTCTATGCAAGGATGCAACAGTAGACTCCTCTAGGAAAGGCAGTTCTCAAAACATTAGTGTCCCAGGTCATGTAGGACTTTAAGGAATAAAAATGTTATCTGGAATTATGCCTAAAAGCAAATTGGCAGCCACATGTAATTGGCACAAAATTAGCTGAATATGCACCTGTTTCTAACCCTTGATGCAAGATGGACAGCTGTGTGCTACCAGTTGAGGCTTCTGAGTGCTCCACAAAGATACTCTCACGTAGAGTGAATTGCAGCGTGGAAATCAGTAAATGCTATGGCAGTCAGGACGGAGGTAGAACGTTCTGGCCTCTACCACTGGTGTGGGCAGGGGAGCTGCAGTTGGAAAACAACATTTCTATCCATAGCTTTTAACTGCTTTTCAGAAAAATAAGAAAAATAAGGTTGTGGCCAAGGTTTTTATCTAATCAGAAGGATTACAGAGGTTCTCTGGTTTAACGGAGGCATATTTTTTCTAAAAAGATGGCATTCATCACTAGAATGATTATCATATTGTCTGGATTCATTTTCAAACTTTTTTTTTTAACATATCCACTTGCCTGTAGGTTCCAAACATATTTTAAGGCAGAGAGAGATGCTCTTCATTTCTTACGTACATAGGTACATATTTGCCCATCGTGCGATTCCCAAAGCATAACAGAAAGGTAAAAAAAAAAAAAAAAGCAAGCATAAGAAATTAAAGGCAGGAGATGAGGGGAAAAAAAAGAAAAGAACAAATAAGTCTATTGTCAGGGTTCCAAGTAACACCCTCAACGAAAGAAAACTCCGAGGCTTGAGTTCCCTCCAAGTTCCATCTTATTAGAGATGTCATATTGGCACATCTGGGAAAACCAAAATCTGAAAGCTCCCGGGTTTTCCCAACCCAAAGGAAAGTTAAAGTNGGCATCCCATGGTCCAATCAATGCACCGTCCCAACTGGAGATGCCTCTAGGCACACCCCTCCAAGTGCAGGGCAGAGTGACCTTGACTCTCGGAGAAAGGAATGTTATTTTGGCTATATCTCCCCACTCACGCAATCCCCCCTCCCAGTTTCCCACAGCACTAAATGTGGCAGGCCTGAAGATCCAAGGCCCAAGATGGCTTCCAGGCCTGACATCTATTTTACAACAATACCATTCACTATACCCCTGAAAACCTTTCTATTACAGGTAGTCCTTGACTTAACAACCACAATTGAGCCCAACATTTCTGTTGCTAAGTGAGACATTTGTTAAGTGAGTTTTGCCCTATTTTATGACCATTTTTGCCACAGTTGTTAAGTGAATCACTGCAGTTGTTAAATGAGTAACATGGTTGTTAAGGGAATCTGGCTTCTCCTTTGACTTTGTCAGAAGGTTGCAAAAAGTGATCACCTGATCCCAGGACACTACAACCGTTTGTGTAATATGAGTTAGTTGTCAAGCTACTTAAAGGTTAGGGATTTTTTTTTTAATATAGATTGAGGCTACATACAAGTTTAAAACACTAGTTTGTCCACAATTACCTCTAGAAAATTGTCTTCCTAATGAACAATATCATATTTATAGCACAATATTGGCTGATGTTTCTGTTTCAGTTACATCTGAGTTTTGAATAATACTAATACATACCTTATGAAAAGCAAATAAGACAATACTACATTAAAGAATAGTAGGTATTAAGAATGGGAATACATTGTAAGAAGTCTGTTGATAAAGAAATGGGGAGGGGGGCATTCAGGATAATCCAGATTCCAAGAACTCTTGTAACTAAAAGTTTTAATTAGAAAACAGCATAGTTAAAATGAGATGGCTAAGCTTACCTTCTAAGAAGGGAAAAGGATATTTGGAGCATTTCATATTACTTATTCAAGGAAATTCTATTACAAAACCATTAGTACAATCTTGAACTCTGAGTTTTGCATGTTTTTGAGCAGTGTATAGCTGTTTTAGGAAAATTAACTAATTGCACGTGTTAGAAACTTTACATAATTTCAAGAACATGCTTTGGACATTTTTAAGATGGGTTATCTTAAAGAAAGACTTCTATTTAGTTACATTGCCAGTTTCAACTAGAATTTTGTAATTGCAACTTGAAAATCGTCTGAAGTTTTATGTTGAGAGAGAGAGAGAGAGAGAGAGAGAGAGAGAGAGAGAGAGAGCGAGAGACAGACCATATTACTTTACAATAAAAATTAAAACAAAATTTAGCTGGACAGATAATCCTAGGACCCAATGGTGGGATTCAATTTTTTTACTACCTGTTCTGTGGTGTGGCTTGGTGGGCGTGACTTGGTGGGCGTGGCAGGGGAAGGATACTGTAAAATCTCCATTCCCTCCCCACTCCAGGGGAAGGTTACTGCAAAATCCCCATTTCCTCCCAATCAGCTGGGACTTGGGAGGCAGAGAATAGATGGGGGCGGGGCCAGTCAGAGGTGGTATTTACCAGTTCTCCGAACTACTCAAAATTTCCACTACCGGTTCTCCAGAATTGGTCAGAACCTGCTGAAACCTACCTCTGCTAGGACCCAAGGAATCTTTTACAATTTCCAGGTGCCTGGCCTTTTAAATAATTCCTAGTAAACCTATTAGATAAAAAAGGGTTAAATCATTTGGTGAACTTTCCCTTGGTTGTTATGATGGACTGCATACCATTCATGAAAGTTTCTGATGACCATCGGTGATTGTTTCTTTTTCCTGAGATAGTCTAATCATCTTGAAAGGAACAACTGCTGTGTACTTTGCCTTTGTTCTCAGATTCATGAAAAAGCATAAAATGAACACAGGAAGAGATTTTTCTCCCTTGGGAAAGAAGGAACTGGAACAAAGTTTCTTCCTTCTGTTGTCCTCACTGCATCCCAAATGCATGTACCAGATGCAAATTGTACCCTTTGTCTCAGCATGTACATTTAATCTTTTAGCAACATTTGAAGTAAGCCAGGCTATGATATGCAGTGACTTTGCCAAGGCCAAGCAAATGATCTCAGTTATGTCTCTTAGTTTTTCCAGTGTCCACTGCAACAGTGTCTTAATAGGAGCACAGGATAGAACTTGCTTCATAGCTTCTCACTTATCAGGATTCTACGTAGGGTATCCTAAATTAGGTTTGGAAGCAAACTGTGCAGACCCAGCACGACAGGACTTATATCAAGCCAAAATAAAATAAAACAGTATTTCAGCACGGTAGTATTTCAGCAGAGCTTACATATACAGTACAGTGAAACTTTTAAAATCATGCATAAACAGAGAACCTCAGCAGATGAAAGATACCTCAAGACAGACTTTTTGGTTCTCCTTAAATTAGATAAATAATGATTTATTTATTTTTAAATGCATTTTTGTATTTATGATCAACCCCAGCGTCAGAGGCTTTCTGTACCCTAGTGTTCCCTTTGAAGCACAATGAAGCATATTTTAGTCTGATACATTTGACATAAATCAGATACCAGGAAACTCTGATTTTTCCATTTAGCTTATCTTTCCCCAGTGTGGGGATGGGAATTGGGACATAGTTGTTTTCTGGAGCAGATTGGAAATTATTCTTTTGTTTAAAGTTGAGAGGTACTAAAATAGGCAGTCAGTTTGAGCTGATGGGCTTGAAGGTGTGTGTGAGAGAGGGAGAGAGAAAAGGAAGGAAGGAAGAAAAAGAAAGAAAGAAAAAGAAGAAGAAGAAAGAAAGAAAAAGAAAGAAAAAGAAAGAAAAGAAAGAAAGAGAAAGAAGAAAGAAAGAAAAGAAAGAGAAAGAAAGAAAGAAAGAAAGAAAAGAAAGAAAGAAAGAAAGAAAGAAAGAAAAAGAAAGAATTACAGAGTTGGAAGGGACCTTGGAAGTCCAATCCCCTGCTGAGACAGAAAACCCTATATCAGTGATGGCGAACCTTTTTCTTCTTGCGTGCCAAAAATGGGAGCGCGCGCGCGCACCAGTGCGCACACATGCCAGCACACAACCCCCCACGCGCGCCGCACTGCGCATGCGCACATCCCCCCCCATGCGCCCCCCCCCCCCGTTAGGCTGTTTTTAACCCTCCGGAGGCTTCAGGAGGCTTCCGTGAAGCCTCTGGAGTGTGAAAAATGGCCCAACGGGCAAACAGGAAGTTCGAAAAATGGACTTCCAGTTTACCCATTGGAGGCTTCCGGAGGCTTCAGGGAAGCCCCCTGAAGCCTCCAGAGTGCGAACCGTTGGGCCGTTTTTCGCACTCCGGAGGCTTCAGGGAAGCCGCCTGAAGCCTGGGGAGGGCGAAAATGGCCTTCCCCAAGGCCGAAAATCAGCTGGTCAGCATGCACATGCGCACTGGAGCTGACATAGGGCAACGCCTCGCATGCCCTCAGATATGGCTCCGCGTGCCACCTGTGGCACACGTGCCATAGGTTTGCTATCACGGCCCTATATTATTTCAGACAAATGGTTGTCCAGTCTCTTCTTAAAAACTTCCAGTGTTGGAGCATCCACAACTTCTAGAGGCAAATCGCTCCACTGATTAATTGTTCTAACTGTCAGGAAATTTCTCTTTACTTCTAGGTTGCTTCTCTCGAGAAAGGAAGGAAGGGAGAAGGAAAGGAAAGAAAGAACAGTTATGCACTTATATGAATGATTGTATTTATGTGTGAAAATATGAACCTCAATATCATGGTACAGGATCAAATCCATCCTTACTAAAAACTTCTCCACCTCCAAAGTCAGTAAAAAGTGAATACAAAACAGTAGGAGATTTGGTTTTAGAAGCCTTGAAAACAAGACCCCAATATCCAAATGGAAAGAATTAATGCTGACTTTCTAAATCTGACGGGATGAATTTGTGGGAGATCTGTTGAGCATAACTATTTCTGCAGAGGGACACTTTAGACCTACATGCTCCATGGTCCTGTATGTTTTGGGGAAAAGTGGTGCAGAGTAAAATTAAGCAGTATACAATAGTCATAAGAAGATGGCAGTGCATAATAAGGCATTATTGGTCAAATTATCTGCAGCTCATTCTTAGCAAAGTCAGGACACCTTGAACCGACTTATCTGGGATTTGTAAGAAATAGCGCAGTGGATTTTAGATTCTTTTTAATTTGCTACTTGTCCCCCCCCTCCCCCCCCCACTTTCTTGCTAGGTTCTTCCACGGCAAACTTGTGGATTATTTACACATACCATATTCTATAATGAATACCCAGGTGGCTCGAGTGAATTGGATAAAATCATCAATGGAGGCGAGCTTTTTCTGACTGTTCTCCTTAATCCCGTAAGTATTACTTCAAGGACCAATGGGCTGAAATCCATGCAGAAAAGAAAAGGCAGGATATAAATAGAATGATTAAGTTAAAAAAATCCATTAGCTACTGAAAAGTTCTGGAGTTGATAAATTCTAGAGCTGAATAATTTTCAGAAAAGTATGTATATGTAGGTGAGACAGGGTGTGTGTGTGTGTGTGTGTGTGTGTGTGTGTGTGTGTGTGTGTGTGTTTGGGTGAATGGATAGATAAATATGATCTAGAAGTGATTAAGAAGCTGAAAGGGCTTAGGCATAAGAGTTCAGCAAGAGCCATAAATAGTGATATCATTTGGATAATTGCCTGGTCAAAGTTTATTACATGGTATGAACACAGTGAAATACATTAAGTGGGCACAATTATGAGTGCTGTGAAGTAAACTTTTTTTTCTGAAGTCAACAGAAATTAGAACTGGGGAGAAACTGACTGAAGTTGGGAGCAAATTTAGAATAGATGAAAGCATTTTCTGACTCAGCATTTAATCCACTTATGGAATATATTGCCACAAGGTGTGCCGATCAGCTTGGATATTTTTAAAAGGGCAGAAATGCCTCCCAGGTGCACTGTTCTTTGTAGAAAATATGGTAGGTAAATAGTAAGGAGAATCTTTTTTTTTTAAATTAAAGTGAATTAACAGAAGATGTAACTTTTATTATTGAAAGATAGTTTACTTCTTATCCTATATATAAAGATTTTTTTTCCTCCATCCTGGCTAGATTTTTAAACTTCTGTGGGATGTTTGGATAGGGGATAGAAACATAGTGGCCCTTAATGCAGGAAAGCATTTTTGTGGTTTTTAGTTAGTTCATCTGCATGTTTTGTTCATCTGCAAATGAATGTTTAATATTTCACTGCAAAAATTCCCTGAATACTACGGTAACCATTCTGATCTATGGGGTTTCCCCCCCTCCCTTTCTTCTTCCCTCTCCTGCACAGATCAGTATTTTTATGACCCACCTCTCCAATTATGGAAATGACCGCCTGGGTTTGTACACCTTTAGGCATTTGGTCCGTTTTCTGAACTCCTGGACTAACTTGAAGTTACAGACATTGCCACCTGTGCAGCTGGCACAGAAATATTTCCAGATATTCTCTGAAGAAAAAGATCCCCTTTGGCAGGTGTGCATTCACTGCCTCCCTGGGCCTCCTGTCGCAAAAATTTCCACTGTGTTTTATTGTTTCGTCTCTTTCTTGGTTTGAAAATCTGGGCAAGTAGTTGCCTGTTATATAATACTCAATTGAGTTAATTGCCGTCATAGACCAGTAGGATACTTAATACTCCCCAGGAAGAGTGGCAGATGTGAAATAACGTTCTGTGAAATGTGTAGTGGCTGGAGACTTGCAACAGTATTCAGGGAGATTTGCTTCTTTCTATCCAGTGAGCAGCACATGTCGTCTGGTCACTTTCTTTCAGTTGTACATCTGTTTACAAAAAGGGTATTCTGATAATTATAGATCATAATATTGGCCCCCCCTGGAAAAGGGAGAGCCAGGTTTTGAAAAATGTATATATATTTTTTCTTTTAAGAGGGTGAAAGTAAAAAACAAACAAACTATAGCTTCCAAAGTACGGTGCAGACTCAGTATAGTAGTGAAGTAAAAGATGGTATCTTTCTTCTCTTACTTATGATATCTTCCTTCTATTACTTATGACTTACAACCACAGTTGAGCCCAAAATTTCTGTTGCTAAGCAAGCCAGTTGTTAAGTGAATTTTGCCCAATTTTACGAACTTTTTTTTACCACAGTTGTTGAGTGCATCGCTGCAGTTGCTAAGCGAATCATGCGGTTGTTAAGCAAATCTGGCTTCTCCCATTGACTTTTGCTTGGTGGAAGCCAGCTGGGAAGATTACAGTTGGGGATCACATGATCCCCAACTGTACAGGACAGCGGAACTGTCATAAATACACGCTAGTTGACAAGTGCCCCAAATTTGATCACATGACATGGGGATGCTACAGTAGTCTTAAGTCACATTTTTTCAGTGCTGTTTTAACTTCAAACAGTCACTAAATGAATGGTTGTAAGTCAAAGTCTACCTGTCCTTGAAATTGCTGGCTTTTGAAAGACTTCTTCAGTAAGAACAGTTGGGCTATAAAAACCCTGTTCCAATGGATGGCCTGGCTGATTCCCAGCATGTTGTCACGTTTTAGGATCCTTGTGAGGACAAGCGCCACAAGGATATTTGGTCCAAAGAGAAGACCTGCGACCGGTTCCCCAAGCTGCTAATTATTGGTCCTCAGAAGACAGGTATAGTAGTAACTGATGTATGCTATATTGCTGAAATATACTATCCCAATGATTAGATTACAGTATCATTTTAAACTATAATATATGAACTAAACCAGGGGTCTCCAACCTTGGCAACTTTAAGACTTGTGGACTTCAACTCCCAGAGTTCCTCAGCCAGCAAAGCTTTGCTGGCTGAGGAACTCTGGGAGTTGAAGTCCACAAGTCTTAAAGTTGCCAAGGTTGGAGACCCCTGAACTAAACCACAATTGACTGAGCATGTACAATCCACTACCCCAAAACTTAAGAAATCATTTTAAGGCATATTAGAATAAGTGATTTAATAGTCTTCAACTTATTGTCAGGGTAAGGAAAATGGCTGTTTCAAGCAATGGTGAGTAAAATTTGAACAGTTATTGAACAGTTATTGTTGGTGCCATTTGGCATCACCCATAAGTGTTCACGGTTCAACATAGGAAACTGTAATAAAAAAAATTTTTAAACACCTTTTCGCCCAAATTTTTTTCCCAACAGAGATATTTTTTTTTTACAACAGCAATGTAATTCCTCCTCAGAGTTGGAGAAGCAACTGCCAAAAACATTTAACACAATTGAAATCTGATAATATTTAGGCTAAGTCTGCAAGGCTGACAGAAATAGGAAATATAAGTTAAAGTCCCAGGCTTTACATCAGAGAGGTTATTTTTTCCCTGCCTGTGAGATGATGTTTAAAAGGCCATGTAGTAGGATAAAATATCATATATGCCGTAATTAACAAATGCACTGGGGTAATCGTTGGTTTTTAACATTTTTATTGAGGACTAAACATATCAAATCCGCTTATCCCTGGAATAATCTAGATCAGTGTTTCTCAGCCTCAGCAACCTTAAAGTCTGTGGACTTTATCTCCCAGAATTCTCCATCCAATATGCTGGCCAGAGAATGCCAGGAATTGAAATCCACAGACCTTAACATCGTTGAGGTTGAGAAACAGTGATCGAGAGTGTAAAATTCTGTCAGAAGCTTGGTGGAAAAGCGGTTTTTAACTCTTTGTCCCCCTGCCCCATTTCTTCTCTTCTTCCTTGAAAAGGTACCACTGCCCTCTATCTCTTCCTGGGGATGCACCCTGACCTGAGCAGTAACTATCCCAGCTCGGAGACCTTTGAAGAGATCCAATTCTTCAATGGACATAATTATCACAAAGGCATTGACTGGTAGGCCTCATTCTCAAGTTTTTGTGCTGGGGTAGGTGGATGAGGAGCTGCCCCTTCCACTTACATTTTGGCTCATAATAACACTGCAAAGGAATGAAGGAACTGCTTTGCAATTCTTCTAATCTATTTTGCCGGAATGTTTTGAAAACCAAACATATCTAGCAAGGAATTTCTGTTTGGATTTAGATTTGTGGAAGAAATATACATATTTAGCTCTTAAGGTTTAATTAATTAATTTTATTTGCCGCCCATCTCATTTCAAAGCGGCTCTGGACAGCTTACAACATGAAAACATTAAAATCAGAAGTAAATATTCCTAACACAATAAAATAAAGTACAATCAAAGTAAAATCATAGTTACAAGATGGGGAAGGAGGGAGCCAGATGCAATGGGGAGGGGGTGGGGAGAAGAGAGGAGGTAGGATTTACTCTTAATTGATCAACCACCTCCAGTGGGATATCCCCCGTTGGTATCCCAAGCCATCTGGCAGAACCTAAGGCTCTTATGGAAAGTCAGAAGGGTGGGAGCTGACCTCACCTCCAGGGATAAGATATTCCAAAGGTCAGGAGCCAGGTTGCTTGTTCTACTTTGTCAGCAGACCATCTCAGTAATCCTGGAACACAGAATTGTTACACAAGTTTTATCTGATTCCTGTACCGGGTTTCTGCAGTGATGCCCTGTAAAGATGTGTTAATCCTACTGGACTAAAATGTGAATGAGGAAAAAAGGTTTTTTGTTTAATGTCTGTTGTAATGTTTCCCCCTCTTTTCTCAAAATGTACCATTTATTCCAATCTGTCTGCTTGGGAAGAATGGTGATCAACAGCTGGTCTGTTTGTCTTGTGTTCAGTGGTTCATGCTGCATTTGCCGTATGCTTAATCTTTTCCATAAATGTAATAAATTGCAGTCTGTTAATTCTTTGATCCAGAAGAATGCTTCCTTGGTTGTTCAGGCTTAAGTTCTAAAATCAGCTACATTCTAATGAATGTCTTGACTAATACGGTTTGGGTCTGGAAAGAAACCTTTGATGTGTCTTAATCCTTGTTCTGTTTAAAGTGACATAAACAACTGACATGGAGTAAGAACCTGAAACTATTTCTGCATTGCTTCACCGAATCTATTTTTCCCTTTCTGCTGCTGATGTTTTTAAGGTATATGGAGTTTTTCCCCATTCCTTCCAACACTACTTCTGATTTCTATTTTGAGAAGAGTGCCAATTACTTTGATTCAGAAGTCACACCAAGGCGGGCTGCTGCACTGCTTTCCAAGGCAAAAATAATTACCATCCTCATCAATCCTGCAGATCGGGCCTACTCTTGGTATCAGGTAAGCTACTCCATGGTGGTGGTGTCTTCTTGACCTAAAGCACTATTCATTAGTGGAAAGGCAATGTAGCTATTAAACGTAATAACAGCAGCTCTTATGTCGTTAGAGAAGCTCTTCCTGCCTGCCCACCAGTCTGCAGGGATCTCTGAAGCAACAATTACCATTAGAATTCAGCTTTCTAGATTGGCGTGCCTCAATTTGTCCTAGATCTCACTTGACCCTAATGTGTTCCCTAATTGCTGCCTGTTTCTCTGTTTGTGCCTTCCTCTCTTTCCTCCACTTTCCTCTTTCTTGTTTCCTCTCTGCTTCTTTGAATGTCTCTTGTTCCTGTTCAGCAGAGGGCTCTCAAAATTGTTTTTTTCTTTTCTTGATAGCATCAACGGGCACATGATGATCCAGTTGCCCTGAAGTACACCTTTCATGAGGTGATTACAGCTGGGCCTGAGACCTCTCAGAAGCTTCGGACTTTACAGAACCGTTGCCTAGTACCAGGCTGGTATGCTACCCATATTGAACGCTGGTTGAATAATTTCCACACCAATCAGGTAAGCAAGTCATGAATCTTTAGTTTTACCTTCTCAAAAAAAACAAAACGGAGAGAAGGTTTTATGAAGCAGAATACAACCGTATATTCAATGCTGTTTGTTTCTTGTGGAAAATGCATATGTTTTCTGGAATGTTGGAATTCGCTTAATTCGCTCTGAAAAGTCTGTAAAGAGGTTCCCTGAGAATTGGATAAAACACGTAGTTCCTTCCAATGGTACTATTGTTATCCTGTGAGATTAGTTGAGAATAGGGCAGCAAAAAATTCACCATACTTGCATTTTATTTTGAAGTTAAGGAAATGAGAGATGCAGCTGTGTAGTTTGTCAGCTGGCCAATGTCAGGATGGATTAAAAATCCTATTACTCCAACGTTATCTTCATGGTTTTTATAACATTAAGAAAGAAATCCATTAATGACATGGTGAACATTTCCAAAAAATCTTGCTTCTGGCCACAAAATGCAGATCTCCTTCGTGGGTGGATACAGTACTTAAAAAGCAGACTTTTATTCCATCCTGTGACAACTGCAGTCAGTATTGCAATTTAGAGTCAGTATATATGTAGGCCAAGTTTACAGTCATGGGGATAGTAAGCAATTTGTCAGAGACAGGTAATATTCTGGTTGGTTGTTCATTCATTCATTCATTCATTCATTCATTCATTCATTCATTCATTCATTCATTCATTTTTCAATTAAATTTATATGCTGCCCATCTCACCATTGAGCAGCTCTGGGTAGTTTGCAACAGATAAAAACAAGAATATTAAAATATTAAAACAATTAAAATGAACAGAAATTGGGTAAACTGGGAACCGGAATACGGGTGGAATGGAGGTGGGATCTTCTTAGTCCATTAGCCACTTCCAGCATGGAACGCCCCCATCAGGGCCCCAAGCCAGTCTGCAGAACCAGGTTTTGAAGGTCCTTCAGAAAGCCAAGAAGGTAGAGATGGATCTCACCTCCAGAACATCTTTCAAAGACCTTGTGTAGAATAAAGCCAAACAAGTGAGCCCTACAAATATTCTCAGTTAAAAACGTATTCCATGATTGCATTTTGAAAGCAATCTGGCATTTTCTCAGTAATATATACTTTTACAGAAGCTAGATACAACAAGAGCAAGATGCTGATGGTTGCTTGTGGGGGAGCAGCAGACACACAGTTGTGGAACAACAGAAATCTCACTTTTCACTTCCCACGAAAGGGAAGAAACCTCAAAATAAATTGCTAGCACCTTTTTGTGCATGAAACAGTTGCTAAGGGAAAAACAAATGAAGCAGCCTGGCTGTTCACATATTTATTCTGTCATTGCTTCATTTTGCATACTACCGTACAGTAGGTGTGATATATACCAATAAAGGAGAATATTTGTAGCTCAGTGTTGAAATGAGGGGTCCTTGTTGCTCTCTGAGCTTGCTTGTTTTCTTGCAGACATTTCATTACCCTAACCAGGTAACATCATCAGTGCTAGTAAGAAGCTGTAGGAGACGACCAGGCTGAGCCCGAGGGAGGGGTCAAATGCGTCATCAGTCATGAGTCTCTTCGTGCCCACAAGAGATCTAAGTTCACCATGAATTTCTTATCTAGTGCCAAATTGCTTTGATCATTAGTAGTCCAGATTTTTGTAGATAGCTTAAGCTTATAATAAATCTTTATATTCATCTGAACTACCTGGATCTCCTGATTTCTCTGGCACCTGACACATTCCTAACAATCGGAAAGCAAATAGCCTACAAACTCTGCAGGTTTCTGCATGGTGACAAAACAAAGTGCCTAATTTTAGTGATTTGAGGGTCATTGCAGATGTAATAGAAATAAATTAACTCGGATGTTGAACCCACATTGTGACGTGAGAACAGAGCTGGAGTGGTTCAAAAACCCACGTGGAATGCCTTAATAATAAACTAAATGAAGTACAAAACAGTTCAAATTGGAAAACTAATGACATATATAATCTAGCTCAGAAGAGTTGGCTAAAATAAACCTCACTGAATTTAGGATTTTACTGAAAATCTTTTGAACAGAAACCAAGAAAGCATGTAAAGTTTCTTTGGGGTCTGAAATCTAATCAATAACCATGGGGTGTCTTGAGTTTCTAGACCCGGGGTGGACAATTATAGCACCTTTACGACCTGTGGACTTCAACTTCCGGAACCCCTGAGCCGGCATGGGCTCAGGAATTCTGGGACTTGAAGTCCACAGGTCTCTAAAGGACCATAATTGCCCACCCCTGATCTAGACACATGGCTATTAAATTGCATTTTTACAAACAGCAACTAGTTTCCAATTCACGATAATTTTGAAGATGAAGCCTAAGCCTTTAAATCAGATGAGTGATAACTACCATGAATACAGTCATCTGATATATTATTTTCTGTTAGATTATTTGTATTTTGGGATTCAGCAGGTGGGATCAGCAAATATAGGAGAATTATTTTTATTATTTAGAAATATTTTTTCTAAATATTCTTGTTTTATTTTTTGCCAAGACAGGGATCCTTACCCTTGTGCATTTGGTTTCTTAAGTGATAGCTATGCTATCTGCCAAATTGAGAATCATTTCCTTTATTTTGCCCACCCCTGATCTAGACACAGGGAGCCGTGGTAGTGCAGTGCTTAGAATGCAGTATTGCGGGCTAACTCTGCCCACTGCCAGGAGTTCAATCCTGACTCAAGGTTGACTCAACCTTCCATCCTTCTGAGATTGGTAAAATGAGGACTGGGATTATTGCGAGCAATATAGTGATGTTATAAACCGCTCAGAGAGTGCCATAAAGTACAGTGGAGCAGTATATAAGTTTAAGTGCTATTGCTATTGCTTTCTTTTAAGCCAGGTATTAATAATAATAAAAAAAAATCTTAAAAAACCCTGATAGGGGTTGAATCTTGTGATTTATCAATCAGTATGTTACTCAATTTCGATGAGAATTTTGATGCAGTTTTAGTACAATGTTCTAACTAGCTGTGTCTCAACTTACTTTTTTGTCCAGCCAGCATTTAACTAACTTGCTAATCATAATCTCATGGGGACTTTGTCTTAATATTGTAGACATGGTGTATTTGATTTCAGCAAAGCATTTAGCAGTCTGCTAAGAAGATTAACATTAAGTCTGTCTTAGTACACAAATATTACTTACGTTGATTGGAGGCTGTAACTAATAATTGGGGCTGGTGCAAAGCCTTTTATTTTAACACTGAAAAGGATGTGCTTGTCATCAACAATAACAAATAGTTTTAATTTAAGTAGCTTGCTAGCACCATCAACTGTGAGCTGTAATGATGGAAGTGCTCCATCTTATCACTTGAGATGTTCATATTAAAATATTTATATTGTGGGAAATGATCTAGTATGATCTAGATTAAATTTTTTAAGAAGCTTCCTGGTTTGTTTTCATCAGGAGGATTTGAATAAATCTGGAAGGTTCTTGAAGGTCCCTTCCCCATAACCCCTGTTCACCCTGTTTATTTTTTTCCCTCCATCTCTTTTTGGCTGTTATCTCTGGAAGGATGGAGTGTATGTATACCTACTTCTTTTATTTCTAAATGAATAGTTTGCATATGCTGGTGGGCATTACTTTTTTTTTTCAAATGCAGTACCATTAATACATTAATCTTAATGTATTATTGATTACTTTTTTTATCCTGGTGTACACTTTTTTGAGTGTGGCTTCTGGCAGGTGTGTGTGAGTGAGACATATGAAACATACCGGTATATAAATACGAGAAAGCTGGTGTGGTGTAGGGATTAAGAAGTTGGATTGGCACTTAGGAAACCAAGCTCAAGTCCACTCTCAGCCAAGGAAGTTCACTGGGTGATTTTGGATTAGTCCAGTGCTGGGTTTCCCTTACCTTCCCTACTGGTTCGGAAGTGTGCGCGTTACATCCGGGTACTGACCCTCTGCGCATGTGCAGAAGCCTTTGCGCATGCGCAGAGGGTTCGTTGCCAGCCGCTTTCAAGCAGTGGCGACCGGGGAACCGGTTCAGGGGCGTGGCAAGCCGGCCATCACTACCAGTTCGGCGAACGGGGCCAAATTTCCGCCACCGGCTCGCGCAAACTGGTCCGAACAGGTAGCAACTCACTACTGGATTAGTCACTTTCTGTCAGCCCAATCTATTTCACAGGATTGCTGTGTGGTAAACTGGGATGAGAGATAACCAACTTGAACTCCGGGATGGAAGGCAGGAGATAAATCGAACAAATAAGTGCACCCTTTTATTTGAGAGAGGGAAGTGTCTAGGATTGGCTTTGGCCGAAACGTAAGTTTATAAGGTTGAAGAAGCTAGGAATTGCGCAATATTTGTATTTGCATTTGCAATTTTTATTCTGACTACTCATCTTTGGTTTGGGGAATCATCTTGTATCATTCTCCTTTTGGTAAATATAATCAAATTGAATGAATTTTAAGCCACATGGAACAGTTGATATGATTCTTCATCTTAGGTTTAAGTTAGGAAATATCAATGTAAGAAAATGACTTAACAAATTTTAGTGGAGGTTGAAAAATAGATGGGTAGGTCATTGAGGGACCATATGTGTGCCCATTATGGTACTATAAGTTTAGAAATACTTGTTCACTAAGTTAAAGCAGTGTATAGCTTTCTTATGCTATTTGCCTCTCCTGTGCTTTTGAGTTAGGATATAATAGAAATGAAATACAAATTCTACAAAAACAGGAGAAGTGGATTTATTTATTATTTTGATTTGCTCTATTACTACCTCTGAGGAGCGAAACTGTCTCTGTTCCTGATGCTGTATATTGCAGTTAGGAAGGTGTATATTTAGTATAAGAGAGGAACCTAACATATATATGTATTTAAAAATGTCTTTCAGATTCTTGTTCTGGATGGCAAGCGACTACGCACAGAACCAGCCAAAGTAATGGAAACAGTCCAGAAATTTCTTGGAGTGACGAACACCATAGATTATCATAAAACTCTAGCGTGAGTTCATCATATCTGCTTTTGTTGAATATAATCTTTGAATATATTTTCAGCATTGGATCCTACTTGCTTGCATCCCTCGCATTGCGTGCATTTTTCCCCTGTCAATTGAAGAGCTGATTGGAGGACTATAGAATTGGTTTCCTTTCATTTTGCAGACATCAAGACTGCTTTGAAGCTTTGAAATCCTTCATCGCAAAGGGTCATTGTAGTGGTTAGGAATAAGACTGTGTTCTACTCTGGTTTCAGTAGCAATAAAATGCAGAATACTAAATACTGTTTTCTGTAACAAATGCATAAACATTACATTGAACATATCTTGTGGTGCATGGATGACTGATTGTCCATAACACAACACTGTGCGTTTTCTTTCAAGTACATATTATATACATACGGTATGTATGTAATAGGAAAATAATCTTTTCTATCTTCATTCCGGGTAATATGTTTCAGGAATCAATTTCCCTGTTTACCTTCTTGCAAACATTTTCACAAGGAGTTTCTTCCCTGGTAGAGTTTAAAACATGTGAATCTGAATTCCTGCAGAGAAACAAATTATGGGGAAGGGAGGGGAGCAGGGAAGGGAGAGGATAACCATGCTCACTTCTCCATGTCTCATTACTTTTTTGTGAGGAGGATATATCCAGGGGGAGGTCTACAAGCATTTCCACAAATAAAACAAGATATCAGTCTACTATTAAGATGCATTAGTGTGGAGTGTGTCCTTTGAAATCCGCAGAAATTATCATTCTCTTGTTCAGAGCTGTGGAACATTTTATAATCAATAGGTATTCATTCCTTTCCTTCAGAGCATTTGCATTTGTAAACAATTCTGGCTAGTGCAATTCCTAGTGCATGACTTAAGAACCATTTTTAATAGGTGTGTGTGTGTATGTGTGTGTATGTGTGTGTGTGTGTGTGTGTGTGTGTATGTATGTAAAAAAGGGAGTATGTTTGTACTGTGTGCATGTATGTATGTATTGCTTGCCAACACCCTTCCACAATCATATTGAAAAAACAAAGATGTTCTTTATATTTAAGATTGCTTCCATATACCATGCAAATAAA
>QLTV01001320.1:2479694-2499917 GCA_003457575.1 Thermophis baileyi | reverse complement strand
GGAGGGAATGGGGATTTTGCAATATCCTTCCCCCAGGAGTGGGGAGGGAATAGGGATATTGCAGTATCCTTCCCCCAGGAGTGGGGAGGGAATGTGGATTTTGCAGTATCCTTCCCCTGCCATGCCCACCAAGCCACACCCACCAAGCTACACCAAGCCACGCCCACAGAACCAGTAGTAAAAAAAATTGGATTTCACCACTGACAAGAAACCATTTATACCTAGCTACAGGACCACCACACAATGCAGTTTAAAACATTGGAATTAGTAGATTAACAGAGAAATGTGAAAGGATAGAAATTTATTCTTTCTCTTCCACTGCTATTGAGTTTTGTAGCAGAGTAATAGTGCAATATGGTCATTCCATATGTTTGATAAAATGGATCTCATTTTGATGAGGAAAGTTGGTTTCCATATTTAATTATATGTAATTACTGCATGTATAAAATAAGTAATTCCAGTTACAAAATGGGGATCATTTGGATATCATCATCTTTGTAATTTGTGATAGGTTTGATCTCAAAAAAGGATTCTGGTGCCAACTATTAGAGGGAGGGAAGACGAAGTGCTTGGGTAAAAGCAAAGGAAGAAAATACCCAGAGATGGATTTAGATGTAAGTATGTAAAATGAGGGCATTTTTCATCTGTTGTTCTTAGAAGATACTGGCACAGTTGTGCGCTGGGTAGCCAGCCGATCTGATTTTGTTAGGACAGAAACCCCACTAACCTTTGCTCCGTATTCAGTGAAAGCTGCTTCCTCTCCATGGTGAGATTCCATGCCACTGCAGGAAGGCTATGAATTTATGAAACACATGCGCCCCAGATTTGTCCCCACAATCATTGTTCACAAACTGTTGCAAGATAAGATGTGGGCCTACTTAGGCATTTCTCATGAATCTTTCCCAGTTGGGCAGTTAGACTGTACATATTAGCCTTGCTAGGATGGGTCTTGTACCCTTACCCTGCTGAAGGGTAAGAGCTCAGCATAGATGATGCTGTTTCTATGATGCTTATAGTAAATAGACCCTAAATTTGAAGTCTTGTAGGTACCGTATGTGGGGAGGAAGAGTACGGGTGGTTAAATCAACATAACATGTTGCCTTTGATCTTTTCTTATATTACCTACCAAAACCTGATTCTCCCCACCCCCCCTAGAATAATGCTTTAGAATCATCTTACATTTTGCAGTTTTAGGATTATAGCTATTTTCTGTTGAAAGACAAAGAATCCTCCATAATTTATGAGTTAAATCCAAGTTGAAAACAATCTATTTTGATTGGGTGCCTGCCCTGATTCTGCATGAACTTTTACTTACTTATTTACTTACAGGACTTAGATGGCTGCTTATCTCATATGATGACTCTAGACAGTTTACAACCACCGATAAAGCCTGGTTAAAAACAAACTAGTCTTCTCCCAGGCACCAGACCAATTTTCCTTGCAGCCCAACCCCCATCCTATGCTTGGGGGAAGGGCCAGGTTTTCATATCCCACTGTAAGTCTAATAGGATAGGGATCTATCAGATCTCAAGTGGGAGGCTGTTCCAAAGGGTTGGGGCGGCCACCAAGAGGTCCCATCAGGTGGCAACATTTAAGGCAGAGGGCCTGGAGAACAGGCACCACCTATATAAACTAGTAGGATGGGCAGACACCCTCAGGTATGTACTCATACTTGCCATATAGCATTTCCTCAGTCTTCAGATTGGATAGTAACTTCCATTTCACAGCCACCGACATTTTTGTTCATTATAGTACAGCCACTGATTTCAGAGAAAAAGGTATGATAGCATTAATATATTGCATTCTGCAGCTTTCAGAGCGGTGAAGTTACCATGGCTGCACTCTGTCGTGGCTCCTGTAAGGATAGCCCTGGTTGGCAGCTAGTGGAGGAGATGTCTCCTGTGGCTTGATAATTCATGCATTCCAGGGTTCTCTGTCCCTCTAAGTTTAACGCCATCTTATATTTAATCATAGCATTTAATTATGTTTCTTTGTTCTTTTCTTTCTTCCTCATGCAGTCCAGAGCCTTCTTGAGAGATTATTATAGGGACCACAACATAGAGTTATCCAAGCTACTGTATAAAATTGGCCAGACACTGCCAACTTGGCTGCGGGAAGAACTCCAGAACACTAGATAGCCACTTCTTATCTCTCGTATTAAGCAATAGTAGAATGGATCCATGGGGAGGATCTCAAACCTTTACTCCAAGCCAACAGGATGTGATAAGATGTGAGATATTCAACAGAGAAGAAGCATTTTGAGCAATATCCATTCAAGATGTTTGAGGAAAAGTGGGAAACCGCCAACATGGTTACACCTGGAAGCTTGGAAGAAAGCAGCCATCTGAAGAACTACTGGAATTGATGTACAAGCAGTGCCTCAGGGCCAAGCCAGGACTATTACATCTGTTTCTGCCAGATTGCTCAAGAACCCAGCTTTACTGAAAGTATTGAGGTGTGCCTCCTATGCTATAATGCCAGTTTTTGGTGAAGAAGATTCATAAAGATCTGAGTTTTCCTCACACGTTATTTCCAATATCTGGAATAGTATTACAACAAAATGACTCCTTCTCTTTGGATAGATGACACGAGAGAATCAAGAATTCACCAGGGATGAATAGTCCTGCACATGTATGGGTTTGCAAAAGAACATCATTGGTAATATGAACATGGAGCCAGAGGGAGGCCATGCTCCAAGCATGGACCTAATTATGCAATTTGGGCTCAGACTGAAATAGGACTGAGATAGTGTTCTGGAGCAGAGATCTTAGTTAAAGCAGATGCTCTGTTTTTATATGGAAGACTTTGGAGGACTTTGGTATTGGCAATATTTAGATTATCCCAGATGGATTTTTTTTCTGTCTTCTTATTTAGAAATATATTGGGAAAGGGATGGAATGACCAAGCGTGAGCAACATAGTCATCTGACAATGTTGGCAAGAGAATTTGCTCCAAAGAGATATTTTAATTTGTGTCCTCCTTATAGCCCTGTCTCTGGTTTCAACATACAATTATGTGAGATGTGGTTTAAAATTCAATAACTGAATCCAGTATTTTTTATTATTATTTCTGGTGCACATATCCTGCCTGTTTGAAAGAGGATGACATTCTAGCATCATGTGTAAACTTTGCTCTAATGGTCATCCTAAATACAACTTAAGAGAATTGATGAGTACTGAACAAACAGTATTTTAGTAGTTTTCTTTTTGAACATTTTGGAGTGGGATAGGGGATACATATTAGAGTTGGTATTCCCAAGTATTAGGTTCTTATTTTCCCACCCTTTTGCTATTATAGAGGATAGAGAAAAATGGCCCATGGGTTTGGTTGATTTGTCATCATAATGTCTGTTTCTGTTAGAATCATTTTAGGATAAGCCCGTGGCTGTCCATTTTTCAATTATTTCCTCCTGTCCAATGTGTCTTATTGAGCTGTGACCGAGACTTTCCGATAACCCACTTATTCTAGTTTACTAAGTTCCTTTGTGTGTATATGTGTATGTATGGAATTTATAACTATGCTGCTAATAGTATTGTGTATTCATGCATGCACACACACATATACACACTTGCCCATTGCTGTCTGTGTTTGGAGCTACATTAACAAGGTAAATAGAACCCATTTTCCCCCATTTGGCTTATTCTGTCCTGTCCTGCTACATATTGGATGTGTCATAGGAAAGGCATGTTAAACTTGCAGTCCAGAGGGGGCTGGGGAAACAGATGTCATGACAAGAGTCAAAAACTTTTGAAAAGCCTTTTTAATTCCTCAGTGGAGGAATTAATGGCACTGGAGTATGGACTGGTCTGACTACTGTTTGATCCAAAGTTGGAGAGTTGCTATAATATATTTTTTTTAAAAAAAAACTTGTTAGTATTGCTAATGGAGAAACATTTACTATAAATTCAACAGTGGGGTATCAAAAAGATTTCCAAGCTTTTTCAATTTGGAGGTAGATGTCCCTCCCTCCCCCCACTCCCAGAATATCTCCCTGTTTTGCTTAAAGGTTTCTAACTATTGGAAGTGATTTGCTAGACCAATCATCTTGTTCTGGTTTTCATTGAAGCTGTAATCATACTAGCACCAGTTCCATGAATGAACATTTGGACAAAAGGCAGAAGCAAAAAAAAGGTTTCTTCTTAACTTAGATCTTGACTGCCCATAATTGCTGCCAAAAGTTTATAGGCCTCTTTTGGGTCAGAGTAACTCCGTAGAGGACAAAAGTCATTCTCACACACCAGTGTCGGCAATTCTTCAATTACTGTCTGTGACTTCAATTCCAGTTCTTCTAAAGTCCATCACAATCTAGCTATAGCTTCAACACGTTTGTTTCCATTGATCCTGTGTGTGAGCACCATCTAGTGGATCATGAAATTCCATAGACTCGTAGAGTAAAAAATTGAGTAAAATAAGAGTAAAAGCTGCAGAGAGCTTTAGGCCACGGAGTGTATAACCATTTAGTGCAGCAATCTAAACTGAAATATGCTCAGTAGCTGACTGCCTCGCCACACCTCTACTTGAAGATAACCAGTAAAATAATTTATTCCACTGAAATTCAAATTCCCCTGAATATTAGGAGGAGGTTTTTTCCCCCCCTTTAGTAATCACAATCTACCTTTCTGTATCTTAATCCATTCTTTTGCATCCTGCAGTCTTGCACTGTAGATAACATGTCTCTGCGTGATGTGCTTTCAGATATAGGAAGACTGAGATCAAATCCCCCTAAATCTTAATATTATGAATTCTTTCAATCCCTCTTTATAGTTCTTACCATTGTTCTTCTCTGAGTTGATTACTCCTTTTCACCTTCATTATGTTTGTTGTCCCCGTTTGTTTAGGCAGCTATGCCAGTAATGAATGTACATTTGAGACAGAAGCCTGCGTAAGACCAAACGTGGGAAGATGACATTGTCTTGCAAACTCTCTTAATACAGTATTTTACGTGCAGCCTTCTGTATGAACAGATTTGCTGTACTTGAAAGCAAAGTGCTGAAGAGTTGAAGAGTTCCAAGCTTCCCAATACCCCTAATTAGTTGGACATTTCTCTTTTAAGGTAGAATGAATATGGCTGGGAGTGGGCAGGAGGCAGAGTTGCATCTATTGGTAAATTTAGCTTGCCCTTCTGTTGCAATTCATCCAGAGGTCTTGGCTGGCTGGGGGAATTCTGGGAGTTGAAGTCCACGCATCTTAAATACCGTCACGTTTGAAAAACATGGGATGTCGAAGGAGGCTGTTGGCAGAAAAGATGCAGTGACAGACTTGGAATGAACAAGATCTTAGCATTTGACATCTGCAGCTTTATGAAATAAGACAGAAAGTCAGACAGGCTGTCCCTTCCAAGCCATTGTAAAATAGGAGCATCAATAAAAAAAGTGACCGCTGAACTATGGTAATGGAAAGACTGTAATTGGTCCATTTCGGATGTGGGTCATTCATCAGAAATGGTAAGCTTGCTTTGAGAAATTTTGGCTTGGAGCACACAAAAGGCCCTCCAGTACTGGGTTGATTTTACTACGGCTTCAGATTTCTGAGTAGATTTCAATGCAGAAACCAAAAACAAAACTCTGAAATTATAATCTGCAAAACAATATATTTTCCTTTGCCCTTTGTGGATAGAATCAACTTCACAACTTAAGAACATGGGATTTAACACCCCCCCTTCACTCCTGTTGTTGAGTGCAGTTTCTCTGTGCATCCTTTGTGCACCAGGATACCTGAATCAAACTACCAAGTTAAGCATTTCATAATGTGAAAATACAGTCTTGCTTATCTGTATGATGGCCCTCAGGAAGTTGCTTTAAGGCAGTCCACAGAAGCAATGGTAGCTGCTACCTAAAAGGTCATTCTCATTGTGAATATTATGATTATCCCTGTCTTAAATAACTAAATGATGCACAATGTTTAAAGTTTGGCTTCTCAAGATAGCAGTCTACATGGTGTAGAATGCTGCCAAAAGTGAGACATGCAAAAAAGAATTAAAACTTAGGATGTGCGTAACGAAAGTATTAATCCCTCCCTGGTGTGATTTAATGTGCACTAGAGAGAGGAGGAAACATTTGCCTTTTCACTTAGTAAGTTGGTCAGCAAAAGATGGAAAACACCACTCTCTCTGGGTACAGAGGACTTAACTAAAATCTGAATTTGAAGAAGGACACTTTTGTTTTTTGTTTGAGTTTTTTTTTTTAAAGGAAGAACTCTGGGAATTCCTTTTGTCATGTTTGCATGAGATTCTGTATGTTTTCCCATTGGAAAGGGTAGGGGTTATTTTGTCATGGTGGGAGGGAGGAAAGGGGAGGGAATATTTTTAAAAGTCTTTCTCCCGTATTTTTAATCTGTACTTGAACTCATTTTGGGTTCAGAAAACTGTGTCACTAATGTAATGTCCTGGTGAACTAACTGCTAATAAAATGGGGTTGTCTGTTTTTAGTTAATTTTGTGGCCTATTTTTGTATATCTGTAGATTTTCTCTGACTCTATAATATTGATATTGAAATTGAACTTTATTTTTTAAAAAAAGTCCATCAGGGTTGAAATAGAACTAACAAGCTGAAGCTCCCAAACTTGATGTAGTCCCTTGCCAGAATCTTGGGACAATTCCAAAGCTGTTCCAGAAGTTGTTACTCAGTTATATTTTTACAATTTAGATTTTTGTACCAATTTAATTTTCCTTCCAGCACCTGTCTCAAGATAAGCAAATGTGTCTATGAGCAACCTCCCTCCCCAAAAGATGGCTTAGTTACACAGTGAGAGAGTTCTGTCATCTGTTGTCTAAAAGCCTTCTCTGACCACAAGCAACAGTTTGATAGTTTACATGCTCATGTTTGGGACTGGCCAGACACACACACACACACATATTAAATTCATCTTTACTCTATTTAAGGCTCAAAAGATGGTATCCTAACATTTTACCATGGCCGTAGTTAATCTTAAACACGTACGAGTTGCATAACAATGCAAACCAAATAAACAAAGGAATAATCCTGTTCACTGAACTGGTTTTGGCTGCCAAATATGTAAAAACACTGAGTTTCTTAGATCGTATTTGCTTCCTTGGAATTCAAGATTTCATGATTTATTTAACCCTAAAGCCATTAGAAACCTTTGCCAGGTGGCAGCACTTAGCACTGGGATCAAGGCTGACTTGGCCTATTTGCAGAAAGCCTGACTAGTACTCGGAGGGAATTCATTGTGGTGCAGACTAAATGAGGAAACTGAAGACTTCTACCAGAATAAAATAAGGGACAAACTTTCATGTATTGTTGCCAAGCAATGGCATGGAAATCTCCATAAAGGCATCAGGAAGCCTCCGTAAAGAAACTCGTCTCAGAGGGAATATAACGGCCCAACGATCACCAATCAATGAAAGAATTATGTAACTGACCATTTTCCATCTTTGGGGCCTCTACTGCATTTGGTTTTTATTTGGGTTGGTTTGGCCACTGGTTTGGTTTGATCACTGGTTTGGGATATGTGATTCTAAATATATTTGCGACAGACCATAAACAGGCATTTTGTGAAGACTGTTTACACAAAATAACTATGAATTTAAGATAACCCTCTTAAAAAACTTTGGGGGAAAATCATCTGCAGATCAAATTTCAGATATAAACTGGAAGGAAAAAGAAATGTGATGGCCACCAACATCAATGTATTCCCTGATAATAAGGTATTTTCCCAGAAGGTGGCAGCATCTGCCTAGAAACAACTTGGCAATTGGCAGGTTAAAATGAAGTTTCTATGATAGTTGTATTTGTCCTCATTTTTGAAGATATGAAAAACTGATTGAAATAAAGCTGCTTGGCTTTAGCTTTTGTTTGGAGTGTAGAAATCGTTCTGTGTGAAATGATTCCCTGCATGGTTGCAATGCTTTCAGCCAGATAATTATAGCAGCCACAGAAACGGCATCACTGCACTCTTTCTATCTCCCTATTGCATTTCATCAGTATTCAAGTAATGTAGATATTGTTATTCTACATACCAACTCACTTTTATTTGGATCTGAGGCTGCTCTCCAGTGAGGACAATACCGTGAAGGCCCCTCATATTCAAAGATCCAAATTCTAAGCAGGTAGCAGTTGTTCATCACTTAGAGGGAGTAGATATGAAGACCTAATAATTGTGGTTGCTGCTTGGTCAGGGATGTGGCTGGTAAAGGAAACAGAACATTGAATGTCCCAAATCATTTGATCAGGAAGGGTAACAAAGTTTATATGTGCATGGTACAGCTAACATTGATGCTGGTTATAGTAATCGGATAGTTGAAGGGCATGAGAAGAATTAGATGGATCTGCGCATGATGATACCAACAGCTACGGTACTTTTACTGGAGAAGAGATAACATTTTACCAACCAATAGGAAAAAGTGTACAGGCAGTCATCGACTTAACCACCACAATTGAGCCCCAAATTTCTGTTGTTAAGTGAGACAATTGTTAAGCGAATTTTGCCCCATTTTCCGACCTTTCTTGCCACAGCTGTTAAGTGAATCACTGCAGTTCTTAAGTTAGTGACACTGTTGTTAAGTGAATCAGGCTTCCCCATTGACTTTGCTTATTGGAAGATCACAAATAGTGATCATATGACCCCGGGACACTGCAACCGTCATAAATATGAGTCAGTTGCCAAGAGTCTGAATTTTGACCATGTGACCACACGGATGCTGCAACAGTCATGTGATCGTCATAAGTCACTTTTTTCAGTGCCATTGTAATTTTGAACGGTCACTAAATGAGACCGTAAGAGAAGAATTACCTATATTTCTGGTTTTGCAGTGCCTCCTGGCTAGAGGGGAGAGAGAGATCTGCTTCCAGGCATCACTGAATGTGTCCCTGCTTGTTTTAGCTCAGGCCGTCTCTGCTGGAGCTCTGCTGCTCCACTAACTGGAGATTTCCCAAAGTCTTTGTTCTTGAATTTAGCAGGTTTTCACTGCTGGAGCCTCACACAAAGATTTGGTCTTTTCATCCCTAGTGGAAATTCAGATTAATATGTCCCCAATTTATGAAACCTGACATTTTGTATTCAGAGGAAGTAAAATGAAATGAAAGAGTAATTTTTATGTTGTTCCATGTTCTCACAGTTACATACAAAATACAGGCAACTACTTGAAAGGAATCATATTAGCCACAAGCTCATTTTCCATCTAAATTTAACCATGAGGTAATAGAAAAAGTTTTATTACAGTGTGACACTTATAGTATGGACGCTGCATAAGTTCTGATTTAGGGCGTCTTTTAAAGGTCTTGAATTCCACACGCAATCATTGGCAAGGATGTACTTTCTGTGACTTGGTTTCTGCAGAGAGAACAAAATATTTTCTTCCACTGCAACAGGGAATATATTGTCAAATCAGCGTGCGGCTGGCTTAAGAACAATTCAGTATCATAAATTTTCTTCACAAAAAACATGCCAGTATTGCAGACCTGGATATTTTATAGCTCTGAGCCACATCTGGCCCTTTGGCTGTCCCTGCCCAGCCTCGTGAGGTCAACTGGAAATTAGAAATCAAATGTAAATAAGACATAATATATATTCTTATCGGTAGCAGCTAATAAAACCTATATGATTTACTGCTTTTTGTAAAGTGATAAAATTATTATGCCATGAAGCCGTGGTATTTTTATTTTATTTTATTTTATAAAATTTATTGGCCTCCTATCATACTATAACTTTGGGCGGCTTACAGTTTCATATAAGCTAAAACATAAAAAGTTAAAATTAGACATTAAAACCAAGGACACATGGGGAGGGTGGGGGCAGAGTGGGGGAGAGGCTGGGATCTGTTGTTAACCACCTCCATTGCGCTGTTCCTCCACTGGGGCCCCAAGCCGACTGGCAAAGCCACATCTTTAGGCCCTTACGAAAAGACAGAGTTGGAGCCAACCTCACATTGGTGGGGGGCAAGAGGTCCCAGAGGGCAGGAGCAACAGCAGAGAAGGCCCTCCTCCTGGAGCCCGCCAGCTGAAATAATTGGGCTGACGGGATCCGCAGCACGAGTGGTTCCTTATACCACTGCTTCACTGCTAATTCCTGGCTTAGTCAAAGGAGTAGCACAATCCTCCAGGCCTAACAGATTTCCCTGCTTTTGAAGAGAGATGTTAAGCTATTCTTGCTCAGAGGAAGAAAGGAAGGATATTCTTAGTTTGGAGACAAGTAATAATTGCAACTTGGAAAATGACTCCTTTCCTAATTAGTGAGGTAGAAAAGGCAGGGCCCTAATGCTCTGTCAAGTCACACTGCTCCAACAAATAGTAGCATGTGGGGAAATGGGATCCTTTCCAAGTCTATAGAAGGAACATTATGCTCCTGAACAGTCAGGGTATGTTTAAAGCAGGGATGCGACTGAACTGACGAATAAGCCTTTCCAATTCGTCCAGGATATCGGTCAACTAATTTGCACTACCCTTTTTTGGGGGGAAGATGGAGACAAAGTGTGCACTGGTGAGATCTTATAAGCAGCTCTGGCAGGGGAATTATTGCTGTTTCATGAGCCTAGAAATGGCATGTAAATTTATTCCACTTCCTCTAGGAAGGCATTTAACTGTGATGATGGCTACTTAAACAGTTCAGCCATTGGTATATATTTATTTTGAGTAGCTGCTGAGGCAAACCATTGTTTGAATTAAAATATAGAGATACTGTGTAGAAACAGTAAGCAGAGAAAGACAATTGATAACGAACATCCTCAAGCCTATCAATAGCATCATCTCAATTGGTTTGTTTTGAGCCTGTGGAGATGCTATTAAACAATGTATATATGAATGAATGAAGGTGGGAGGCTTGACTCAAAAGAAATCATCGTTCAGGAATCTTGACCAAGGACTGTGAATTTTTTCCTGAGGCAAAACAGATCAGAGATTGCAAACTGCTAGGTATCATTTAGAATAGGAGGTACTTCAATTATATCAGCCAACAAATACATGAATATCATGTCATCTCTCTGTAGTGCATCATAAACTGCTCAGTCATGTAATGGAAAACAAACAAAAATAATGTCCCCGTTTGATTTTCTATATATCTGGGATAAACCAGCACAGAGCAGTATCTGCGTAGCTTGTTTAGCCAGTAAGCCGAAAACAATCTATAGGTTTGTCCCTATATTGATTTTTTGCATGTTAATGTGACTGTGGATTTTCCTCCATAAGCAGGAATCAGGTGAATTGGTAGGTGCGTTAACAACATAGGGTGCAAATGCTGGTGTTTGTTATTTTCTTTTAGAGTAGATGAACTGATTCTCTGATTCGAATAAAAAAAAAATACTGAGCTCTTGTCTGGGTATGAATGTTAAATCACTGTTCTTGTTGATTCTATTTATGCTTTGAGATACTGTACATCTGTTTTTTCTTGTCTTTCACTACAGAAAATAAATCTGTACCTTCTTCCTTGTGACAAAGCTTCAACTGATGGAAGATTGTTGTCATGTGTCCCCTTAGCCTTCTCTTCTTTAGGCTTATCATATCCTGTTCTTTTAGTCTTCTTCATAACACTTAGTCTCCAAATCCAATCAACTTTGTTGTTCTTTGCATTCTTTCCTCAACATCCTTTTGGTATTCCAGATGTGGCCTGACCAGCAGAACAATCACTTCCCATGATTTCAGTATTATACCACAGTTGATCACATTGGCTCTTTGGGCATTTGCAGCACATTGCTGGCTTATGCTTAATTTGTGGTTAATCAGGACATTCAGATCTTTCTCACTAATAATAATACTGAATCAGGTACCACCCAACTTGTACATGTATATCTGATTTTTCTTGTCTAAATGCAGAAACTTGCTTTTCTTGCCACTGAAATATATTTGAATCTATCAAGATCTTTTAAAACCCCGACCCTATCTTCTGAGATGTTAGCACTCCTCCCTCCCGCACCTGCAGCAGCTTTATATCATTTTCAAATTTGGTGAGCATCCTTTCAATTCCCTCTTCTAAGCTATTTATAAAAATGTTGAACACCTCTGGGTCAGGAGAAAATGTTGAGCCTCCAACTGCATATCTTTCTCCATGTAGCTATAGATGCATTAGGATCATAATATGAGCACTATTGTTCAACCAACTACACATCCATCCATCCCACATTGTTCCATTTTATCAAGAAGGAGGCTATCATCAACTGCCTTACTGAAGTCTAGGTAGTCTACATCAACAATATTCCCTTGATTTACCAATCTTGTCACGTTGAGAAAACAAAAAGAAACAATAAGATTAGATTGGTGCAACCTATGCTTTTTAACAAACTCATGTTTGTTTCTCAGTTTATCACTGAACTCTATCCATCAAGCTGAGCTCATTGGCCATCTCCTTTTTTCTTTGGAAATGTTTGTGTCTATGCCTTAATTATCTCATTTTTCAGAATTTCCCAATCCCTTACAAAGTTTTTCTCTTCAGGATTTCCATTCTTGGAATCTTCCCTATCTTTCTCTAGTTTATAGAGGTCAACACTCTTGAAATATAGAACATGGCTGCCTTCAGTTCTCTGTACCTGCAATATAATGAAGTCTAGAATCACATGGCCACTCTCTCCCATGCCTTCTACAACAGGGGTGTCAAACTCACGGCCTGTGGGCTGGATGCGTCACATGCTGGCCCTGGCCCGCCCGGTTTAGCAAAGGGGAAAAAAGTCCCGATACGTCATGTGACGACGCTGTGACGACGCGAGTTTGACACCCCTGTTCTACAATATCCATTTCTTCAACCATTTCTTCCCTGATTCTTTTTAAAAAAAATCGTATTTGTATAGTTTCCCATCTCACATAGTGGCTGTTAGAAAGTATTAACTCAGTATAGCCAATTCTCTAGTTCCCTTTTCTGGACAATAAAATTGACTCAAGGCCAAGAAGAACCTTTTGAATTTCCCACCTACTGCAGAGTTCGATTCCTAGTTGATATCAGAGTAGTTGAAATCTCCTATTATCACAGACCTGTAATTCCAAGATACTTTGACCATCTGATTTGTAAAGACTTCATCTATAACTTCTGGTAGGCTGGATGGCTTATTGTACACACTCACAACAGTGTAATTATTATATCTTTTTCCTTTAATATTCATCCAGATGCTTTCAGCGGGCTTTTCATCTTTGGTGTCACGGATTTCCATATAGATGTAATTATTCTCTACATATGAGGCAAACCTTTGGCTGCATCTGTTTCTTTTGAACAAATTACGTTCTTCTAGCACCATATTTTAATCATGACTTAGATTTCAGTAATACCAACATCACCAATGTCATGTCTAACACACACCCATACACTACAAAGACTTCATGTTTTCCCTGTTTGGTTCATATTCCAAGTGTTGGTGTACCAACATCTGAGCCCTTTAGGTTTGCTTGCTGTATCTCTTTGTGTATGTCTCAGAACTCCATCTTTCTTAGCACTTCCTTGTTGTGAGATTTATTGCCTTATTTGACTTATGCAAACTAGATTGCAATCTTCAAATGTGTGAAAGGTTCTCACAAAAGTAGGAGGACTGTCCTTATTCTATATTGCACCAGAAGGCAGGACCAGAATCAACACATAAAACTACAAGGAAATAGTTCTAGTTAGACATCAGGAGGAACTGTGTAAGCTGTCAGCCAGTGGAACAAAGAGGTAAGTTCTTTGTCACTGGAAGTTTTCGTTCAGAGATGTTTGAATGGATCCCGCATTGAACAGGGGGGTTGAACTAGGGCCCCTTCCAATTCTGTGATTCTGTGTCTCTTAATTTTATGTTTGAAGGAAAAAACTACCCCTAACTTGTACACATTTAGGAGCAATTTCACTTTTACTGGGGGGAAGGGCAGCTTTCCTAGCCACAGAAGAAGCTGTTACTTTGATAAATAAGTGGTGACTTTCATATGGTTGAACCCTGGACTTAATAGGGCTTTTGATTTCATTTTCTTCTATGGTGAAGCTGACATAAAGCACCCCCACCTATTTAGGTAATTTAGAGCTAGCATACAAAGTGCTATAAGGGACTTATTGAAAAATCGGGCATAAATGAAGAAAAGACAGTTGTGGGATTATGGCAGTGTACAAATTGTAATCGATATATTTCTACATTTATGCCATCATAGTGTTTTTTTGTTGTTGCATAGGGACTGAAAATCTAACTTTAGCTGACCTAGCTTTCAGTTTTCATGCTAATATAGCACAGGGTGGATTCGTGAGCTATTTGCAGCATCACCACAAATAGATCTCTCCGCTAACTTGGCAGCAACATTTTAAAAGAGGGAACAGAGCAATGCAAGTTAGAGTTTTCTAATATTGCAACTCCAGAGAAAGCTTCCCCAAAGTGGCTCCCAGTAAGTTAGCGTGCCTTCAGATGCCAGATTTGGTTCTTTGTGTTTTCCACAGAACTCCTGCTATGCAGCTACCAGGAAGCCATTTGGAGTGTTTTGGTGCTTGTGGCTTGTTCCTGTTGAAATGTATTCTCCAAAGAGGTCAGATGACAAGGACAGAAATAGAGTTCCCAGATCCTGTAATGGGGATACCGTTTCAGCTAATGTATTTTGGTTTTTTCTTCCGTTGTTTGTTGTGTAACAGATATCCTTCCTCTAATAAAACCTTCTGTTCTGTTCACAAAACAGTGGTTTCAATGAGCAACTTGGATTACTTAACTTGTCTTTCTCTGGTCTTCTCCAGAACTTGATCTGAAGCAAAATTTATTTTCGGGATCTTAGAAGCTGCCAATTGGCCAAGGAACACCACTAATGGATGCTGCAACAAAATATCATAATGGGTTCATCCTCTTATGCCTTTAAATGCAGCCTGAATGTGCTCCAGTACTATTTTTTATATGATATATGACCTCATGACCTTTCCTTTATTTCACCCCAACCCACAGCTGAGGAAGCTTAAGATCATCTTTAGCTGTTGCATTTTTAAAACAATTTCCCATAACTTTTGCTCTGGACAGAGTCCAGCATTAATGATGTGATTGATGTTACAGTCAGGGACTGGAGTCAGTCCAGCTCCTTGTGACCAGGCTACTGCAGATATGATCCCTCCTCTCTGTTAGAGATTGCCCTCCGTGGCCATTTTGACTAAAAGAGATGGGTTACCTAAGTGCTGAGAAGTGTGATGTTTAACCAACACTTTCCAAAGTTCATAATACTCAGGTATAGCACAGGTTGGGAAGATTGCCAGAGCTCTGTATAAAAGAGTTAATTCTACATTTCTACAGAACATTGATTTCAATTAGAAAGAGGCCACACCTTCTATTCTCCCAGAATTAATTTCTGATTGCAGGAAGAAGTGGAAAGATTTCTGAAGAGTTGAGCAATCCCAGGAAAGAAAACATAGAAAAATGCCTTAATGAAACGAAGAAAGAAACAAACAGACAAATAAGCAAATAACATTAAAATATGTTAAGCTACAGATGGTTCAAAATGTAGTGCTACAAGCAGTAATGGGCACTTCTTGCTATGTCTATCCTTACTATCAAGCTGCATTGGTGGCCAGTAGGCTTCTGGGTGCAGTTGAAAGTGCTGGTCATCATCTATAAAGCCCTTTATGGTAGAAGGTCTGGATATCTGAAGGACCACCTATCTCCAAATGTTTCTGCTTACCTGGGACATTTGGGCAGACTGGGTGTTAAGTTGCGCGGGAAGAATAGCCGAAATGTAGGAACAGTTCAGCACCTTTATTGGAAACTGCAAAGGACTAATACGGACTGGCGGCTGGCGGCAGGGAAGCCGCTTTTAAGGGCTTCCCTGCCACCTGCTGTCCACTGACAGCAGTTTATTTCTCTCGCCCGCTGACTAAGCCAATCAGCGGCGGGTATGCAAATACGTGCTCCATGCGTCAGTACGTAACACTGGGTGCACTCCAATTCCCCTCAATTAAATGTTGCCATCTTGAAGAACTGAGGAAGCTGTCCCTGCCCTCTGGAACAGCATCTCCCAAGATATTCATGGTGGTCTCACTCTTGGGGTTCCAGAAAGCCCTGGAGATCCAGCTTTACTCCCAGGGCTGGGACACTTTTTGTATTTGGGAGGCCCCTCTCATGTTTTGATGGTTAGGATTGCTTTTAGTCTGAGGTGCTTTTTGGAGTGTTTTTCTAAACTATTTTAACTATGTATTTGGATTTTGCAAGTCTACTGGATTGGATGGACACAACATATATACTGTACATACATACATACACCGTGGATGACAGATGTCATTTTATACCTAGTGATTTTGCAGGCTACCTCACTGTTTTAACAAGTTTACTCTCAGATAAGACTGTATCAGATTATGGCTTTGGACAGCCAATTTTTCCTGCAGAGAGGATAGGAAATGGCCTCGAAAAACAGAGCTGCTAGGTAGGCAGAGTTGAGATAAGTAAGAGTTTGGGGGGGGGGGTTGAGTCTGGGCCAAAAAGTAACTTTAGACAAGATCTCAGACAAACCCCTCCCTAACTGACAATTCCATAACATTTCTGCAGTTGAAATAGAACTTGTAGCTGCTGCTTTTTGAAAGGGAGCCAGAATTAAAAGGGTTTTGGAGAATCTCTAATTTAAAGGGTTGTTTGGCTGATGGTTGAGCCTGTATTTTGGTTATGTTGGTTATTTTGGTTTGTGACATTGGTTTTATCTTGGCTCCCATATCTGTTGCATATTATTTTCCTATGAAGTTTTTATTTTGAATTTATTCTTTATTAGCTACCTAGAGTCAAATGTTTGAGATGGTCAGACATATGGATGAACGGATGGATGGATGGATGGATGGATGGATGGAAGGAAGGAAGGAAGGAAGGAAGGAAGAAAGAAAGGCAGGAAGGCAGGCAGGCAGGAAGTAAGGAAGGAAGGAAGGAAGGAAGGAAGGAAGGAAGGAAGGAAAGGAAGGAAGGCAACTGAAATGCTTTTAGCCTTGCCTACTTTTTTTCTGTCCAATGTAGCTTTAAATTCGTAATTTTAAATTCGTAATTAATTTTAATTGCACTAAACCTGCAATGCCCTTCTAGCACACATATCATCTAAGTGTTCCCCAACATATTCAGTTACAGGTTGCCTTCCAACAACTCTGCTGTTGGTGAGCACTGAATGCAAACAGAAAGGAAGGTCATCATGTCCTGGATCAATAAAGCTGTGTGGTTAAGGGTCAAATGCTGGGTGCTGGTACTCCTAAGCAGGCTTTGTACCAGGGGTGAAATCCAGCAGGTTCTGACAGGTTCTGGAGAACTGGTAGCGGAAATTTTGAGTAGTTGGGAGAACCGGTAGCAGAAATTTTGAGTAGTTCGGAGAACCGGCAAATACCACCTCTGGCTGGCCCCAGAGTGGGGTGGGAATGGAGATTTTGCAATATCCTTCCCCCAGGAGTGGAGAGGGAATGGGGATTTTGCAATATCCTTCCCTCAGGAGTGGGGAGGGAATGGGGATTTTACAGTATCCTTCCCCTGGAGTGGGGAGGGAATGGGGATTTTACAGTATCCTTCCCCTGCCATGCCCACCAAGCCACGCCCCCCAAACCATACCACGCCCACAGAACCGGTAGTAAAAAAATTTGGATTTCACCACTGCTTTGTACAGTTGTCTAATTCCAATAGATACTTCTTCCCAAGGGTGAGAGGAAGATCTACTTATTAACTTTAGTTGGAGAGGAGACACTACTACAATTTGGGCAGGATTTTTGGCTCCAAGTCTCTGCTGCACTACATGGAAGGCAAACTGATGGCCCAGAATGAAGGCAATGGAAAGTTATATGTATTTCTTTCCAAACCATTACAGTGCATTCTCAGCATACATTTTTCTTTCTGATGTTTTATCAAGGCTGACAGTTATTTTTTTCTACCTTTTAATCATAGCAACGTACAACCCTGTTAGAACATAGCAAGTTTGTTCATTGTGGGGGCTAGTAGGAGGAAAGGTTAACTGTGGGCGATACAATTATGGCAATAGAGATGAAGTTCAGAGTCTAATATTACCTAGTTGCACCACTGGAGGGGGAACGAGTATTGTCAACAAGAATAATGAATTTTAAGCAACCAGAAAATTTCTTTAAAAAGAGCCTAGCTGGAGACAATATCTTAAGCTCTGCAAATATGCAGACATATGTAGCGCCCTTACATTTTTATATTCTCTTTTGCTTTCAGGGCTTCATGTTGGCTTCTGAAAAATATAGTTTAAATCATAATGAAAACTCACAATAGAGCAAAACCAATAATGAAACATTCTGACGGCTGTGAGCAACAACAGCTCTGAGAGTTTCTGGGTTGTTTTTATTTTTCCACGACCAGAGAGCTAATCCTCACGGGCAGTAGGAATGCATTACATCTGTTTCTGCCTTGACCCACTGCGGGCTGCAGATGGGGCACATGAAAATACATTTCCCTTCCAAAATCAAAAGCTGCTTTCATCCCGCCCCGGTCCCCGCATTGGGTCCTATTTATATGGAAAACAAGGACTGACTTTGCACTCATTTAACTCTCATGGCTGCTTCCCAAAAATTCTAGACTTGGATTCCTCCCATTCCGATGAATAGCCTTTGACAGGGGTTTATAGCACCAAGGGGAATATGCCTTCAAACTGTTGCAGTCTAGGATGACTTAATTCAAGCTAGCGGCATAGGATCTTTTTTTTGTTTTTGTTTTTTGCATGACATTTTTGCAGCTATCCAAAGTCTGCCATGTCCACCCTGGACTGCAGGAGCCCAGAGGTACCAGGAAACTCCTCTTGGCTCCCTTCCCACTTTAATTTAATCACCGGGACACTTTGCACAAAACCCTTCGGGTCCTTCTAGACTCTTTTCATGTCCGGTGCTGCAGGATCTGAGAGAGATGGCTGGAGATTAGAAATACCTCCAATTAACTCTGGTCAGAGCTGTCTCCTTTTTTTGCGACTGATGTCTGAGGTACCGGAACCAGTTTCTGATTAGAGAGGAATGCTGCCAACATAGTCTTCATAACTGTGTAAATCGTATTTCCTCTCTCTCTCCTTCCCATTGCTATATTTGTTATGGATTCGGGAGGAGAGGGGGAAGTTGGAGAAAAATAGCACGGTTTCTTAACAAGCTTTCCTCCAAAGGAGAGAAGAGGGAATGGAGTGGTTTCTTAGAGGGCTTTGTGCTGTTTTCTCTTCCCTGGGAAGGTCACAGGTCTCTAATCGATTCAGAGCATGGAAGGAGCCTTTAATAAAGTTTGCCCAGAAATAGCGGATATCAGTCAAACCAGTATCAAGGAACACATGTTTAGAGATATCAGTTAATATTTGTAGATATATGCACCAAAGATATGAAGTAAGTATATATGTAAGGATATGGCAATGCTCCAATTCTAATCTGCTTATCTCCTGCAATGCTACTCTTGCATTGCTCTTGTGTTCCAGAAGCCAACTTCAAAAAAATCCAGTCTGGATTATAATGGTTTGATAACGGAGTTGTACTGGTGCTCAATCCAGACTACAACCACCACAGGCCCTGAATTGTTGTTCTTGTCCTTCTCATCTGTGAAGAGAAGGTGGGACTCACTGGCTTGGCCTTGTGTGGGCTGGCCTCCCGGGACCTGCCATCCTTTTGTTGGATGGATCCTTCCTCACTAGTCCTTATGGCTTTCCTTTACTTTCCCAAATGTTTGCACAGATGTATGGCTTCATGTTCTCTTCCCAGGTACCCTTCTTTGAGACCAGTGCAAGCCCTTTCTTTTCCCCTTAATTGTACCATCGTTGTTCAGATACAACAATGATCAAAGCAAAGAGAATAGGTTGCTTCTTTGATCCTCTGTAGGGCCAGCAATAAGGAAGGAACAAGTGGGCAGGGACTGTGCCAGGTGTGCTAGCCAGGCAGAAGTGAATCTGTCACGAAAAAGTGCTGCTCCGAAGGGCTCGAGATGACTTCAGACCAAAGCCAACATTCAAACATAAATGGAGGCTGCATGTGCAATGAACTGTGAGTGGATAACTTCATTGTTCCTTGGCTTAAGAAGTGGCGGGTGCATACTGGTGAGAAAATAAAGGAGAAAGTGATCTCTTCTTAGTGAGCTAAGACATCAGGGTTCCATACTTGGTTTCTTGATGAGCCAAATGATGATAAACCTGCAAGAAACGGAAAGGAAAGGAAAGGAAAGGAAAGGAAAGGAAAGGAAAGGAAAGGAAAGGAAAGGAAAGGAAAGGAAAGGAAAGGAAAAAGAAAAGAAAGGAAAGGAAAGGAAAGGAAAGGAAAGGAAAGGAAAGGAAAGGAAAGGAAAGGAAAGGAAAGGAAAGGAAAGGAAGGGAAGGGAAAGGAAAGGAAAGGAAAGGAAAGGAAAGGAAAAGGAAAGGAAAGGACAGGACT
>QLTV01001320.1:2453712-2471727 GCA_003457575.1 Thermophis baileyi | reverse complement strand
AGACTTATATACCGCTTTACAGTGCTTTACAGCCCTCTCTAAGCGGTTCACAGAGTCAGCATATTGCCCCCAACAATCTGGGTCCTCATTTTACCCACCTCGGAAGGATGGAAGGCTGAGTCAACCTTGAGCCGGTGAGATTTGAACTGCCGGACTGCAGCTAGCAGTCAGCTGAAGTAGCCTGCAGTGCTGCACTCTAACCACTGCGCCACCTCGGCTCCTAGAAGATATTCTGTTGTGAGCAGAGGAGTGGAGGACTCTTCTCGTAAAATATCTCTGGACACGCTCTATTGTATTAATTCTGACCAGCTCAAGGTTGACTCAGCCTTCCATCATTCCGAAGTCGGTAAGATGAGGACCCAGATTGTTGGGGGCAATATGCTGACTCTGTAAACCGCTTAGAGAGGGCCGTAAAGCACTGTGAAGCGATATATAAATCTAAGTGCTATTGCTACTGCTACCTTTCTCCTGGCTGGTCCTGTTTTGAGGGTGACAGACTAAATGACTAGATGTGCAGGGACCGGGATTCCTACTTGCTTTGCCTTATTGGACTGTCTCTTTGCAATTGTTTGGGATCAGAGGAGAAACTGGGAGGATTATACAAACATTTCCTGATCCTGGAAAGGAAATGGATATTAAATAGTGCCTTTGGGAGGCCAATGGGAGCCGAAGGACAGATTTGTGTTCACTTTGGCAAACCTTTTGCCTCCCTGCAACAGAAGGGCCTTGTGTGCTACGCGCAGGGGTGGACAGAAGGGAAGGAGACATCTGGCATTAATGGAGTCAAAGAAATGGCTATTCTCTGGCTGAGAACACCACAGAGTAGAGGTGCAAGGAAAAATAAACATTCCACAGAGAACAGTTTTCCATCATATGCGAGATCTATGCATAGGGGGTGTATTTTCTTTGGAAGGTTAGCTATATAAACACGGTGGCTCTAAGGGGAAGCTTCTGCTAGGTGAAAGGACTCAAGTGGGGCCACGTGAATTAATCCAGAATAATAGGACAAGACCCTACATACACACAAAAACAGGACTGATGGAAAGTTTTAAAGGTTTCTGGACCACAGGGATCCCACTCACCCCCCGCCCTCTCCAACTTTGTTATTCTTGGCATTTTTCTCAGTTTAAGCCCACTCTTTTCAAACCACCACAGGTCAGCCTCCAACTTGGGAGCAATGTTTGGACTCTGTCTCTAAAGCTTGCTGGAGCTTCAGTTGGTCTATCACCCTTTTAATATCTTGGTTATAAGACTGGGTTTATTTTGCAGGTTCCATAATTAGTAAATTCCCAAGCTTAAACAATTGTCTTGGTCTGTTCTCCATCTGCCATGGACTTTGGGGTTGCTCAATCTGAGCCAGGGCCAATCCAAGACATCATGTGTTGAAGCAAAGCAACAATTTCTATCCTTTACTCCAGCAGTCACCAACTGGGGGTCCGTGGACCACTGGTGGTCCGCGAGAGAATTTTGGTGGTTTGCAGAAAAGTTGTTTGCATGTTTTGTATTGCACTAGGGGTCCTCAAACTACGACCCCTGGGCCGGATAAGTGTAATGAACGCTTGTGTTGCTGCAGAGAGTCTCCCCCTTCAGGGTCTTTTTGTGCGGGTGGGTGGGTGGGAGAAATTCCGACTTGGGGTCGGCTTCAGCCTCCTGGTGCGGGGCTTTGGGCGAAGACTGGAGGGAAGTGCCGCTGGTGGCAAAGAGCCGGAGGGCCTTGTTCCAGTGGGACTGCATCATAGCCTGGAACTGGCTGACCATCTCAGCCCGCTGAGCCTCCAGGCACCGGTACCTGGCCTTGCACTCCCGCAGGTCTTCCCTCTGCTTGGAAAGCCTATGCTTGTAGTCCTCAGTGAGGTGCTTCTGCTGAGCCTGCTTCTCGGTCAGATCCAATTTGAACTGAGCCAGCTGTTTTCTCATGGTGGCTACTTAGCTCCAACAACTGCATCCTGTTGGGGGCACTAAGGAGCCTAGGCGGACAGGCGAGGAGGGGCTGGGAGGGGAGGGATGAGTAGAGGCTGGTGAGGCACCCCTCAACGTGAGTGACATCGAGTTGGCCACACCCACCCAGTCACATGACCACCTAGCCACGCCCACCCATCTGGTCATTAGGCAGATCATATTAGTGGTCCGCGGGATTTAAAATTATGAATTTAGTGGTCCCTGAGGTCCGAAAGGTTGGTGACTGCTGGCTGAGGAACTCTGGGAGTTGAAGTCCACAAGTTTTAAAGTTGCCAAGGTTGGAGACCCCTGCTCTAATGCACACTGAACACACTAAATGTCACATTGACTTTCACTCATGACCTAGAAATACTGCATATTTATATTTGATCAGGTAAATATAAATAAGGACATCTGACATGCTATCTATTCACCTATTTCTTGATCTATAAAAGAACAGGTTGGTTCCTTTTATAGCATGCTAAAAAAAATCCCAAAACAAAAGCCATCTTTACAAGCAAGTTAAGCATAGGAAGAAATATTGGAGTAGGAGTCATATTTATTTATTTATTTATTATTTGTATTTCTATGCCGCCCAACTCCCAAGGGACACTGGGCGGCTTACAACAAATAGAAAACTTATTAAAATATAAAAAAGCATTATTAAAAAAATACATAATAAAAAGCATTTAAAAACAATTAAAACCCATACACAACTTTTCATGGCGGGATCTCGCCAGATTGCAGAAGCGAGATCAACGGCCCCAAGCCTGCCGGAACAGCCAGGTCTTTACCGCTTTCCGGAAGGCCAACAGGGTGGGGGTAGTCCGGATCTCAGGAGGTAACTGGTTCCAGAGGGCCGGGGCAGCCACAGAGAAGGCCCTCCCCCGCAGGCCCGCCAGCAGGCACTGTTTAGCTGACAGGACCTGGAGGAGCCCAACCCTGTGGGATGTTTGGTGTAATATGGGTGTACCTAGGTACACCCATGACAGCTCGCGCGGCCACATTCTGGACCAACTGTAGTCTCCAAACACTCTTCAAGGGTAGCCCCATGTAGAGCGCGTTGCAATAATCTAACCGTGAGGTGACAAGGGCATGGGTGACTGTGAGGAGAGCCTCTTGATCCAAGTAGGGTCGCAATTGGTACACCAGGCGAACCTATGCAAAGGTTTGCCTGTATTCTAAATACAGAAGATTCTCAAAGTAAATATAAAGATAAAACCAGAAACTTTTTTCTTGGATTTAATGGAAAAAGACTTGTGTGGGGAAATTTGGAACTTTGATGTTATATATGGGGTTTTTTTTTATTTTTTTAATTGCTTTTCTATTAATTACATTTCTTAGTGCTTAATAAACATCATGTTGCCTGGGTATTTAGTTTGCTTAGCAACATTGATTACATTCTTAATCTCCACCCCTTTTTTCCAACCACTGATAAAATAGATTCCATGTTTGATAGTATTCTGTGTCTTCTTTCTGTTTACTTTTCAATGTCAATCTATCCATTTCTGCACAGTCTAGTATCTTCTTAATTATCTCTTCGTCTCGCGGTGTTTCTTCATTTTTCCAATATTGTGCGAATATAATCCTCGTGATGTTATATATGTTGACGGCATTAAGATTACTTTATGCACAAAAATGGAAGGATGCTTTAATCCCTACAATAGATGAATGGTTGCAAAAGTTGATGGAGTTAGCAGAGATGGCTAAATTAACTGCTTTAATGAAAGGAAAAAAAACACACAAGTGCTTTTGTTTCTAGTTGGAAACCGCTTCTGGACTTTGTGCTTGAGGTGGAAAAAAAATGAAACTTTGATTTTGGGTTTTACTGATTAGATAGATTTGTTGTTATAGAAATGGCTAGTTTCTACTATTAAGTAAAAGTAAAAATGTTATTTCTTATTCTACTGCACCAAAGAGAGTCAGAAGTCAATGCCTTTTTTACTTTTTCTATTATTTGCTTTTGTATTGTTATATTTTATATTATAAACGAATAAAAAGGAGAAAAAACCCCAAGCAAGTTAAGCATAGAAAACTTAAAATAAGTATACATTTGGTTTCCGAATACTGTATTAAATTTACCTTTACATTAGAATCTCCATCTCCTGATCATCAGGAGACTCCAGTTAAAAAAACACCCCCACTTTATCTCAGAACATACACAAATTAGGATATAGTGAGAATAACTATCATATACATTTATAATGCTATGAAGGAGACAGTTTGCTATGATTAAGGCATCAGGCTAGAAACCAGGAGACTGTGAGTTCTAGATCCACTTTAGGCATAAAATCAGCTAGATGACCTTGAGCCAGTCGCTTTCACTTAGCCCTAGGAAGCAGGCAGTGGCAATCCACTTCCAAAATCTTGCCAAGCAAACTGCAGAAACCTGTTCCAGGAGTCATCCAGAGTCAAGAATGACTTGAAGGTGTGCACGTGCATGTGTGCACACATCTGGGCATGCACAACACACACAGAGACACTAGAATTCGCAGTGAAACCCCAACCACTTGGCATTTGTCTTTTCTGTCTATTAACTATAAACTATTAGCTGGTCCATGCTTGCTCATTAGGGAGCAATCTTATCCTAGTCTTCTAGCACCAGTATCCTTGGGGTAGGGGAGGGGAGGAAAAGCAGCATATCCTCCCACCCCCACCCCCCACCCCAAATGGAATGCAACATATTGATAGTTTTTCCTAGTGGTCCTGCATCCACCATCATTGCAAACGTCTGTGGCTTTCCGAACACATTATGCACCATTATGCCTTTGAGCTTGTTTTCCTAATCATCCTAGCATATTGCTATGATAGGATCCCAGGATTTTGGATGGGTGGGTGGNGGGGGGGGGGGGAAAGCCAGCCAGAAATCTCTTTTGAGAAAAGAAGAGACCCCCCTTCCAGTACCAGGCAGCAATATATTGCCAGTTCTGAAGTGACTTTTCTGCTTTGCCATATCATCTGTCTGGCCTGGTGTGATGTTATGTCAAAAAGATGCACAGCTGTAAAGCCCTGTATGATGCCATGTATCACAGACGTGGGTTCCTACCGGTTCTAACCAGTTCTTTAGAACTGTTAGTAACTCGGTGATGATGTCACGGAGCCGGTTCTGTCGGTGTCTCCATGGGCGCCGCCATCTTGGATTTTGCTTCTGCAAAAAAATTTGATTGCTGCACGCACGGCATGACCCTGAGCGAACCGGCAGCAAAAGGATCCAGAACCCACCCCTGATGTATCATCATAGAAGTTATCGGTTACGAGTACGAGGATTTTGCCTGCAACTGGAAAACCTCTAAGTTGAAAGCACATTTTAGGGAAACTCTCATCAGAATGAAACATAAAAAAGAGGTGGAGAGACAGGAGAGACACACAGACCTAGTTCGTGTAGCACACAAAGTTATCATGCGGTTTGTTTGATTTGGGCTAATTATGTTATTGTGTGAATGTAAACAGCTGTGGTTCCTTTAATAAGCCACAGTAAAGCAAACTATGTGGTGTATGGATTGCCTCAAAGTGAAGATTTGTTATAAGCTGGTTTCTTAAAGAGAAGGTTCTGTTTAATGTAACCTCTGCCCAGTTCCTCCTGGTTGCAAGCACTACTGGAAATAGAGCCTGTGGTACATTCTTTCATTGGGCAGGTTGGAAAGAGAAGACGTTTGGACTCAGTCTTACTTTTCCCTCACACCTGCCTGAAAGATAATCAAATGGAGGGCTTCATGCCTTGATGGAAAATAGGGGAGCAGTGAATGAAGGAGCAAATGCATACTGTAAACATCTGCAGCATTTTTATTTAGCATTTGTGGTTTGGTGTGGAAGCCATTTGCTAAAACTGAGACTGGGAGAAAATGAAACTGGCCAAGCAGCCGGAAAACTTGGCAAGTCCATGTCGGGCTAGGCAAGTTCCAGAAACACACTATTTTTTTAATTAGGCTGGTGGCATGGTTGTTTGAGTATATAAACCAGAATAAATAGAATTTTTATCTCTTGCTGGAGAATGCATTGCATACAAAAATGCAAAAATACATCAGAGAAGTGTTAATGTTACTCCAACATAGGGCTGTAAAGCAGAATTGGACTCCTGCTGTTCCAGAAGTGTGCCTGACTATGTTTTCCTCTGAGTAAACTCACAGGAATTTCATCCAGGCTTGTGCAACATTCACATCTACTCCAGTTACTATTCCTGTTGTTTCTCTGCTAACTCCTTCCCAGACCTTCTTAGTGGCTGGCTTGTGTGAGTTCTGCGGTCTGAAGCATACAGACCACAGCTGGAATAGAAGAGAATGACGACCGGCAGCCAGCACAATTCCAGTAAGAGCTCAGGAAATGGAAATAGGAGGAACTGACAGCCAGCCCAATTGTCCCCAGATATTTACAGATGGTTACAATATTGATAGTCTACATATGGGAAAGGCACCCTATTTCAGGAGCCTGAGAAACAATTGAGTCATATTCTATTTCCATTTAACACCTATACCTTCCTTATGTTGAAAGCTTTGCTAAATTCTCTTATTCTCCTTATAATTTCTACAGTTTAGGTTGCCATTATTCAGTGGCAGCTTGTGAAGGATGAGAATATTAGCATCCCACCTTTTTAAGTGATAGATTTCCTGATATATCTTAGTTACAGTGCTCATTATGGTTACTAGTTTCTATTTCATTAATTAACTAATTAATTTGGCTGGGCATCTCAGAGACATGGCTCTGGGCAGCATACAATATAAAATCATTGAAATTTCTGGAGCATCATTAAAATCTACATAATCCCCTCACCAGGTAACCTCCAGATGTTTATGAAATAATGCTAGTTGGAGATATTGAAGGTTTTAGTTCCAATAGATCTGGAAGGCATCATATTACTGAAAGTTGGCTTAATATACTGTATATAAAACTGGCCAAATTGTGGAGACTAAGGAGACATTTCATTGCCATAAGTAGCAAAAACAGCATTTTCTTCCATTCCTGCTCTTCAGCTACAAGAAGGAAAGTTCTGTTTTAGGTGATAGAAAGAAAAGAAAAGAAAAACAAACCTCTAGGGCTGCAGCATGGATGTGATCTTCTTTCATTCCCTCTTGGTGTGAGTGCCCCATCAAATGTGGAATGAAGACAATAAGGCTTCCCTAAGCAGTTATTGTTAGATATTCTCTCAAATACCATGTATTCCAAACCTTTATACACCCATAGTTTTGTTATTTGAAGGATTATTTTGTGCAGAAGGTTCTTCCTTGGCAGAGGAATATAAATACAAAGAAATAAAAGAAGGCACATATTGAAAGAGATGTCATAGGGGGAACGGGGGTCGTATCAACTCTCACCAGCATCTGTTTTCAGTGCAAACGGTAGGTTTTTAAACCAAGGAAGTTTTCCTAAAAGCTTCCAAGAAGCAACAAAAAGCATCTCATTGTTCAGAAAGAATGGGTCAGGGGTGGCTGCTGGGGGTTCGCAGGGGTTCGGGAGAACCTCTAGCTAAGATTCTGTGCAATTCGGAGAACCCCCAAATCCCACTCCTGGCTGGCCCCGCCCACCCCGCCCCTCCCCTCCCAGGAGTCCCCAGGCGGCCCATTTTAGATGCAGGTAAGTGCAGGGCGTGCGCGGAGGCTCGGGGAGGGCGAAAAACGGGCCTACCAGACGTTCGGGACTAGGCCATGCCCACCATGGCCACGCCCACCCAGCAATTGGACAGAGATCCCCTTGCTAAAATTTTTGAAGCCCACCCCTGGAAATGGGTAGAATGTCAGGAAGAGTTGACTTCAAACTTAAGCTTCACTTAGAACTAGTTGGAGGAAGATACCTCTCTCTCTCTCTCTCTCTCTCTCTCTCCCTCCCGCTCCCTCTCCCTCTCCCTCTCCCTCTCCCTCTCCCTCCCTCTCTACACACACACACACACACACACACACACACACACACACACTTTGGAATTTGTTGCTCCATTTAGGATAGAAGGCACTGGAAGCCCCAGAAAGGTATTTTGATGGCAGTAGCCTGATATTTTGATGGCGGTAGTCTGGTAAGCAATGATCATATACAATATTGGACCTAATTAAATGCAGGCATTAGTTCTTATATAACCAAGTATTATTAAGTCATTTGAATTCCATTATACCTATTCTTTGTCCAAGACCTGTAAATCTTGTCTTTGATCCAGCCAGCTTTCCCCAATCTTGCCCACGGGGCCTCTTTAAACTGCGCCAGAAACAAAAATACTTGTTCTGCCAGCAACACAAAATATGCTGCATTTTGAAAACATAGTTGTTTCTGCTCCATTTTTCAGACTGCCCCCCCCCCCACTATGCAAATGAGTAGCCTTGCTGTGCTGATTTACAGGTAGTGAACTTCAAAATAGAATCCTTTTAGCCTCTGAACACTTTGGGCAGCTGTTGGTGCAAATGCAAAGAGTTTTTTAGCGGGACGATCCATGGTTTTTCCTATGTACTTTAGTAGCTCTTGAACATCATTCTGTGCTCTTCCAGATTTTTTTTAAGTAACATCAAAGGAGAACAAGATCCAGAAGAAAAACAAAAAGCCATGTCTATTCCAGTTCAGTTTTATCAATACGTTTAATGCTGGCATGGAAACCAGTGACCTTAATCTGAGTTAAACCTTGACTGCTACAATTTTGGTAACCTGTAAGTATCAATTATGTTACGATTGCCTCTAGTGTTATTCCTTAAACCTGATTGGTTATGATTGAATAATATAAGTACGCTTTATTTATTGGTGGTGCTTATTTCATACTTGCTCTGGTGCAGCATACTTTGCTTACTCTTCCATACAAGTTTTCTCTCTGTTTTCAGAAAAAAAGGACAAATCAGGGATATGATGCTGGCAGATTGGTGGATGTGATGACAGCAAGGCCAACATTAAGGAGAAGTTGAAGAGATGGCCAGCCCAGGGATTTTCCTTCCCAGATAAGCTGCTTTAGAGAGAGAGAGAGAGAGAGAGAGAGAGATACAGTGGATCCCCCATTTCATTGTTTGGAATAGTCTTTGTCAAAGGTGGCTGTCAGGAATAAGGTCAGAGCTGGGAATGAGCAGTCAGGGGGTGGGGGGGAAACCAATCTCAAACCATGAAGTAAGCTTTGAGAAAGAGGTAGAAACAAAAAGAGCTGGTTGCTTCAGCAACAGGACAAACAGGATGTCATTTCTCCCCAGGCAGGGGTGAGGCCAGTCCAGAGTTTGGGAAGTAAAAATACTTTACTGCTTGAAAAAAAAAAAAAAAAAAAAAAAACCTTCAACCACAGGATGGTTGCCCATAAGCATTTCAGCCTCTGATGAAAGCTTCCCAGATGGAATGGGAGCAGTACATGTGTGCACTGTCGCCCCAGCTTCATAGTGTGGCAGCTCAGTTGCAGCCTCCACAAGAGCCAAGCAGAAGGATATCCCGCTTGGTGGGCTGGGGGAGACATACATAGAGGGCTTTGCAGTGCTGAATGGGAAGCAGTTCCACGGGGTGTTTTCAGAAAGCAGGATTTGACTAGTTTTTGACCACTCTTTACAGAGCTGAAGAAAGCAAGAAAAAGAATGCATATTTAGGTAGGGACTTTATAGAAAAAAAAACTGCAAAACACACAAAAAAAATCTTGTTTTGACCCTTCTTCCAAAGCACATTATGTGGAGAAGGGCATGTCTCTGTGATTGTCTACATGAATGTGCAATTCTGAAACATTTTGTTGCATATTTTCTTCGTCCACTTCCATTTCTACCACTAATTACCAGGACTGCTCAGAAGGTTTTTGTCATTGCTCTGTTACTTCAAGGCAACCCCCCTTTTTTTCCCTGGTTCAGCTAATAACATAGTGCTTGATTTGACTCTGGATGAATCACTTAAGGCTGCCTCTGTGGTTCATTTTCTCTCAGTTAAACATTTGGTTTAATTATGGTAGGAGAGATATTAAACACATGGAAGCCAGTTCTTGAGCACTGCTTAATTATAAGCTGCTTGATTGTTTCACTTAACTGATGTTTTTGTGTTAGAAACTATGAGTAGGCAGGAGAGGCTGGCCACTTCCTGAGCTGCTGCTTCTGCCCCTTCGGTTGCTTCATAATTGTAGATTTTCTAGTGATAAATTGAAGAATCTAATTCATCATAAATCTGACAGCCCTGGAATCTTCACCACAGTAATCCCATGCAGATTTTTCTTTATTTCAAACTTTAATGGGTAGTCTTAGATTTTCAGAGCATCTTGCTTCTCCAAGTACTCTATTAAGGAGCGTGATGGTATGTGGGAAAGACCCTGGGAGACAGGACCAAAAGTTGCTGCCAAGAAAATGATCAGATAAGAGGCAGCATAGCCTGTGACTGGATAATGGGTGGAGTAAGAGGTTCAGAAGAGACTCTGTCTAGACGTTGAGACTCTAGAAAGAGTGCAGAGAAGAGTAACCAAGATGATTAGGAGACTGGAGGCTAAACATACGATGAATGGTTGCAGGAACTGGGCATGGCTAGTCTAGTGAAGAGAAGGACCAGGGGAGACATGATAGCAGTGCTCCAATATTTGAGGGGCTGCCACAGAGAGGAGGGGGTCAAGCTATTTTCCAAAGCACCTGAAGGCCAGACAATGATTAATGGATGGAAACTGAACAAGGAGAGATTCAACCTGGAAATAAGGAGAAATTTTCTGACAGTGAGAGCAAACAACCAATAGAACAGCTTGCCTTCAGAAGTTGTGGGAGCTTCATCACTGGAAGTTTCAAGAAAAGACTGGACTGCCATCTGTCAAAAATGGTGTGGGGCAGTGGTGAAATCCAATTTTTTTTACTCCCGTTCTGTGGGTGTGGCTTGGTGGGCGTGGTGTGGCTTGGTGGGCGTGGCTTGGTGGGCGTGGCAGGGGAAGGATACTGCAAAAACTCCATTCCCGCCCCACTCCAGGGGAAGGATACTGCAAAATCCACATTCCCTCCCCACTCCTGGGGGAAGGATATTGCAAAGTCTCCATTCCCACCCCACTCTAGGGCCAGCCAGAGGTGGTATTTGCCGGTTCTCTGAACTACTCAAAATTTACGCTACCGGTTCTCCGAACTACTCAAAATTTCCGCTACCGGTTCTCCAGAACCTGTCAGAACCTGCTGGATTTCACCCCTGGTGTAGGGTCTGCTGGGTGGGGGGTTGGACTAGATGACTTACAAGGTCCCTTCCAACTCTGTTAATCTGTAAGAAGCAACGGGTGGAAACTAATTAAGGAGAGAAGCAACATGGAACTAAGGAGAAATTTCCTGCCAGTGAGAACCATTAATCAGTGGAAGGACTTGCCTTCAGGAGTCGTGGGTGCTCCAACACTAGAGGTTTTTAAGAGGAGATTGGACAACGTTTTCTTTGGAATGGTATAGGATCTCCTGCTTGAGCAGGGGGTTGGACTAGAAGACCTCCAAGGTCCCTTCCAACTCTGTTATTCTGTAATTTCTCCAGCAGTAAAGGAGACCAGGGATGAGGGTGGGGAAAGATGTGCTTTCAGACTTGCAAGATTCTGTCAATGTATCTTTACAATAAAGTAGAATTAGCTCATTTGGTTGTGATTCTTATTTGCTTTATACTGTGACTCTAACAAGGAGTTTTCTAATCCTAACAAAACATTCTTACTGTCAATAAAGTATGCTCCAAATCCATGTTCCAAGACCCTCACTTGACACACCCATACCTGAAGCCCTTATAAACAGAGGAATGCTGACACCCAGTGGTGGGTTGCTCCCGGTTCGGCCTGGTTCTGTGAACCGGTAGCGGCGTCGGGAGGCTCCGCCCACCCACCCGGGACACTTCTGCGCATGCGCAGAAGAGTTGCATGCACGCGCGTGAGCACGAGCGCAAACTGGTAGCAACGGGATTTAGACCCCACTATTGCTGACACCCCCTAAACTCCACTGAAGATGTTACCTAGCCTGGTAATGAAATGTTTGGAAACCAACCCACAAGCTCGGAGAATGAACCTTCATCCTCGTTGTTTAATATTTACAGTTAAATCAGATACAGTTTTCATCTTGGCTTTGTACACTTTTTAATTATGGATCCATATTCTCAAAAGATGGTTATTGTCTTCAGCTTGGAAAAAAATTGCATTATGGTTTATACTCCTTTAAGTGTCATTCTTACCACCTTTATTATCTCTTTTACTTCACACACATTATTCTACTGAAAATTTGAAGAGGGATTACATTAGCTACTCAACCCCCCAAACTGCAGAATTGGGAGATGGATGAACTCAAACCAGTATTGAATTTGTGCATCAACCCAACTTAGCAAGTTCTACAGGGTCTTCTATTCTGTAGAAATTATTCACTGAGTGGTAGCCATGGAATTGAAAAGGTGGATGGGTCAATTTCATCAATTCTTGATGAAAGTTAATTTTTTTCTTTGTCTAGTGTGATAGACATTATTATTATTTTTAAACAAAAGTTTAAAATTTGTGCTGTTTTGTAGGCACATTTCTCCCAATACAAGTATTTTTGTTTGCAGTTTTATCTACTGTACCTAATTTTTTGGATGTAATTTTCCTAACATATATATTTCTAAAGTATGTTTCTGAGTATTTGTAGTTTTGTAAAGATTCACACATGCATTTTCATATGCACTGGTAAATTGCATTGTAAAATTTGGGGAATTTTTATATTTTTTTTAAAAAATGTTATTTTATATATTGACTTGGATTGAATACATTTTAACCTTTTCCTTAATAGAATAGAGAACCTTTTTATTACCATAAACTGAAACAAACATAGAAAAACTCTATTAAAACAAATGTACCTTCTTATTTCTTTCAATTTCTTTGGGGAACACAAAGAAAGGCTCTCATATCTTGATGTGGTTGAACTGCATCATTTAGCATCCCTGGGAATACTATCCCATCCCTTTCTTCCTACCATGGAAATAAATAAAAAAAAATCAACAAGGAAGGAGAATGTTGACACTAAGATGCTTAAGAGCCATGCAGAGCTATTTGCTGGGGCTGATGTTTACAACTGTCTGAAAATCCCCTTCCTCCCTTGAAGTCTTAAATTACATTCTGGGCACCAGATGAAACTGTGCACATGGAGTGCACAATGCACATTCCACTATTATAAACTATTAAGTGGAAGATATCATGTTTTCCTCAAAGTTGACTACCCTAAAGCAATATTGCAAACTTTTCATACTTTAGATTTTTAGACATGAAGGTAGAAGTTCTGCCAGTGATAAATAGCTATTGCAATCAACCTAGACGGAGTAATGCTGGTCTCTTTCTCATAACTATCAAAGAAAAATGTGACCTTATTTATACGGCTCCTAACCATGGCTCAAACATGTCCTGGCAACAACTTTTTCTGCTGTGTCCCCATGACACTGTATTTGTCTTCTCCCTAGGCAATGAGACAAGCTTCAAGTCTCCTTAGTTGCGCCTAAATTGAAATGATACTTTCCCTGCTTCTTCTGAGTAAATTCAAGGGCATTCTTGAGATATACATTATCTGTTAGACTTTGTCATCCATGACCAAGGAGGAATATCAGGTGGTCTAGAGGAAGACAGACAGATGACTACACTGGGTTGAAACAGAAGCAATGAAGGCAAGATAAGGCTTGACAATGGGGACAGCAAAGTTTATGCCACTGCACTTTTTGTCAACTTACAACTTTTTAATTCAGCAATGAAGTAAAGCCTGAAGGCCTCCCTCTCTCTCTGAAAGCTCCACTAGCTGAGATTCTGAGATTTTTTTTCTACCCTATTAAAAAGAAATTGTATTAATTGATTTATCAGATGTATAAGATTATCCGACTTCACGAAGAGAGCAAGTAACAATGTATCAGAAATTAGGAGGGAAAACTAGTGCCTGATTGGGGCACAAAATGTGAAATAATATTATATTGTCATTATCATTCTTGGCCAGGTGACAGTGGAACCACTGCAGTCTAAGAAAACAATAAGTAGGATTGTTTAGAAATTAGCTGATGCCTCTTTGATCATGAGGGATTGGAGTTATAGTCTAAACTAAAGGGACAATTTTTATCCAAATAAATTAATTCACATGCTGACTTCACCCACTTGAGTTTCTGGTAGGCGGATATGCAAGTCTTTTACTGTTTTTGTTGCTTCAGCAATAATTGATTCTGACTAGGGCTTCCCAGAGTCCTAGTTTAAAGGCCTGAAGTTGGCTCATGGTTCCAGTTCTTTGACTTTGACCTGCCGTAATGGGATTCATGGAAAGTTAAAGAGCAATTAAAAATAATGTATTTTTCTATAGGGTTATGTAATGTATGGGAAGGAAAGAAAAAGAACTCTCTCTCTCCCTTCTCTCTTCTTCTCACACCACACCCTTCAGCATCTCTCTCTTCCCATTCCACCTGCCATTTCCTTGCGTTGAAGTGAACCATATGTTCCTTGCATAAGCAGCTATTGTTGCTCCCAGGACGGCTTATTGAAACCACGTGTTGAAATGGGCACTGGGCCTGGAGTCATGCGTGCTCATTAACTCTGAAAGGCCTTGCAGCATAGGAGACAATAATTTCTCCTTTGCTTTACTTGGAAAAAGCACAGCCTATGCAGAAGGTCCATCAGCAAAACTAAGCTGTCCCAGAGTCAGGAAGCCCTAATTCTGATGCGTTATATTCTCAATGATTTTGCCTTTCTAGATCTGATCTAAATACAGTCACGGTGTTCCACTAGTCCAACACAAGACCATGCCTTTGGTTCCATCTAATCACTGACTTTCAACCTTGCAAGGTAATCCAGATAAGAAACATACACAGAAGTACTAGCTTTATTGTAAGGTTACAGCAGTCTGAAAGTACATCTCTCTCACCACGCCCAAGAAATTAGGTTCTTTCTGAGACATTTGCCACCTCCCGTTCCTTCTGCAGACTCTGCTACCTCATATTTCACCATTGTTTAGTTTGCAGCCCTTCCTCCTGTCCCCCAAAGCCATTCCCACATACCATTACACAAACATAGAGAGAAGAAATGGGGGAATACCCCACTTTGCCACTCTGAATGTGAATGGGATAGGATATCCTTAAAATGTAATATAGAATATTAAGATTTGGAGGGAGGTATTTGGGGGAGCACCAAGAGTTTTTTGCAATTTGTGTGTGTTTGTGTGTGCTTGTGTGTGTGGTTTGTTTTTTGCTTTCTTTTCTTTCTTTTTGCTGTTTTTTGTTCATGTAACTATCATCTTTGGAGTCGGATATGAGATGGGCAACAAATAAATTTCATAAATTAAAATAAATAAACTAAAATATAAATTCTTCACCACTATACTGTCTGATTACCTGCATCCAGCTCATTGCTGCTATTTTTGGGGGGGGAAGAGGGTGAAAGAATGGGAGGGGAAAAAAAGTTTTTTGAACTCCGTACATACCACAAAAATAATCTTTTAGGAAAAGTTTTACAATAAATCACGCTGGGGGTGATCAGCAGAAAAAGGACAAGAGGCCGCCCGAGTACCCTTGACTGGGCACTATAGAGAATGACACCAGGTTGATCATGGTAGATCTGAAGGAAGCGGTGCGAGACAGAGAGGCATGGAGAGTGCTGATCCATAGAGTGGCCGAGCGTCGGACACAACTGAATGGCTGATGACGATGACAATGCTGGAGTGCATTTTAAATAGCTGACAGGAGGAATGCTAAAATACATACTTTTTTTCTTTATTTCCTAGAAAAGAGTTAAAATCATTAAAACCTCTCTGTCCTTTTTTTTTTTTTTGCATAGATCTATAGTATTCAGAACATAGAACATAGAATAATAAAGTTGGAAGGGACCTTGGAGGTCATATAATATGTAGGTATGTGGGTATATAGGTCATATAATATGTAGGTATGTGGGTATACGCATAATTTTTTATTTATTTATTTATATTTTTGTCATGTTTATGTAGTGTATATTGGAGGTGCTGACCCTTCGAGAGCTGTATGCAACAAAATTTCATTTTAATGTATGCCGATTAGCGTACATTCAAAGTGATAATAAAGTTGTTCTAAGTCTTCTAAGGTCTTCTAGTCCAACCCCCTGCTCAAGCAGGAGACCTTATACCACTTGTCTTTTAGATTTAGACCAACTTATAACCAGGATATACAACCTGAAACAACATACACACTACAGGCAAATGGTTCAACATACTCCAGGTTGAGGTATTTTGTCCCAGATGACTTGGTCATCATTTGAGAGCATTCCTCAGTCTCAGACAATGTCTCACACAGCCTGCCTTTTAAGGGCATTCTTTATACAATTGCAGACAGGTAGACCTTAGGCTGGATTAAGAGGCTCGAGGGGTAGCTGACAACAAAAGTCAGCTTCCCTCCCTTTTCCCTGTCACATAGCAACTTTCACATGGCAAAGAAAGGAGCGTCTGAACTCAAGCAGCCCTGAACTCTGGAGAAGCTCTGATCTGTCAGCAAGGCTTGCAGCTGTCTTCTAATTCTGTAATGGGAAATAAAGTGACCTGTACTCTGTGTTATTTTAAGACTGAGCTCCATTGTACATGCTGCAACATGTTTGCGATGAGAAGCAGCCCAGAAAGAAGGAGGTGACACATAAGAAGGCAGGAATGACCGTAGATTTCTTCCTCTGCCCTTCTTGCTACCTGATCATTGAGGGTTATTGGTGGGGGAGGTTATCCACTGAGTTGCCTGAAGCTTTCATGACACCACAAACATATTATGCTCATGTGAAGATGTCCATGTTCTGTAGAGGTGAAAAAAATGCAAAACCTGGCTGTAAAAATTAATTAACAATGTAATGTAGGCCTTTTTCTTAACTGGGTTTTCAGGGCTGTGAACTTGGATGGTAGGTTTGAAAAATGATCTCTCATCTACTGACTCACCATCTCTCATTGCACCAGTGGGAGCTCCCCACCACCAAAGCTTAACTATAATATAAGCAAACATGGAATGACTCAACATCATGGCCCTAAAAGACCTAGGTATAAGTTCTCAAATATATTTCTGGCTAGATATAGGCCAGATCTGGTGTTTTCCAAGGTTGGGAAGTTCCCAGAAGGAATGAGCTAGCAGGAACTCAAGAGCTAGAGAATTGAATCAACCATTTTCAATGTAACTGATCTTTAATTTATTTATTTAAAATATAGCAGCACATCTTATGTCAAATTCTGGGTGGCTATAAGGTGGAGTGATGGGTATAGATAAATCCATTATTTTAAATAGGAAGGAAATAGTTTGGGAAGTGTCCAAAGAGAGGCAAAAACCTCCCAATATTCCCTTGCATCGTCTCGAGTTACAGTCAACAATATTTTGGGCCTTTAGTCACTATATGCAACTTCCTGCTCAAGGGTGTTGGAGTGAGGGGTTTTGTTTTGTTTTTTTGTGGACGGAAGAGTATTGATGAGAAAGCAGTATTGTTTTTCTTAGCAAAGAAGGAGATGTTATTTGGAGGAAATAAAGGTAAAAGGAGATTAGAAGGAGAAACTAAAAAGGCACTAGAAGTTATGGGATGGAGAGTTATGGGGTATTAGAGTGAAGTCATGGCCGAAATAAGGAGGAAGGTGAGAGAAGTGAGGGCAGCCCACTAAGGCTAAGAAATTAAGGTCACAAAGATCAGGACTTCTTTTATTGTAATAATTATAGTAACAGAATATTGCAAGTCTAAATGTACTTCCCTCTCTTTCCTTTTATTTTCTTGTGAATTAGGGAGGGTCTTGTCTGAGACATTTTCTGAAGGTGGTTTTTTTTTGGTCCAGGTTCAAGCCTTACTTGGGCACTATCTAACAAAATGAAATTCAATGGTGAAAAAAGTAAGGTTCTACATTTAGGCAAGAAAAACAAAATGCACAGGTATAGTATATGTGGTACCTCGCTCAGCAGTAGTAACTGTGAGAGGGATCTTGGAGTCCTAGTGGACAACCATTTAAATATGAGCCAGCAGTGTGCAGCAGCTGCCAAAAAAGCCAACACAGTTCTAGGCTGCATAAACAGAGGGATAGAATCAAGATCACGTGAAGTGTTAATACCACTTTATAATGCCTTGGTAAGGCCACACTTGGAATATTGCATTCAGTTTTGGTCTCCATGATGTAAAAAAGATGTTGAGACTCTAGAACAATGGTTCTCAACCTTCCTAATGCCGTGACCCCCGCCCCGCTGCCACGACCCCCTCCCCGCCCGTGC
>QLTV01001320.1:2438762-2453502 GCA_003457575.1 Thermophis baileyi | reverse complement strand
CCCCCCAAATGGTGCCAGGCTTTGAATTACCATGTCAGCAATGGACAACCCTGAACAGGATATTTGCACCTCACACGGCGTCTTCCAGGACTTTCTAGAAGAGCAGCCAAGATGATTAGGGGACTGGAGGCTAAAACATACGAAAAACAGTTGCAGGAACTGGGTATATCTAGGTTAATGAAAAGAAGGACTAGGGGAGACATGATAGCAGTGTTCCAAGATCTCAGGGGTTGCCACAAAGAAGAGGGAGTCAAACTATTCTCCAAAGCACCTGAGGGTAGAACAAGAAGCAATGGGTGGAAACTAATCAAGGAGAGAAGCAACTTAGAACTAAAGAGAAATTTTCTGACAGTTAGAGCAATTAATCAGTGGAACAACTTGCCTCCAGAAGTTGTGGGTGCTCCAACACTGGACATTTTAAAGAAGATGTTGGATAACCATTTGTCTGAAGTGGTGTAGGGTTTCCTGCCTAAGCAGGGGGTTGGACTAGAAGACCTCCAAGGTCCCTTCCAATTCTGTTATTTCTATTACTTATCTGACCATTGCCTAGGTATCGTCTCTTTCTTCTCTCCTTCAAGCCATCCACTCTGCCCTCTACATGATATTGAAAGGGAAGAGAGGGGAGTCAGTGGAGTTGAAGTAAGCGAGACAAGCCAGAGAGATAGCTAAGAGGAAAAGGTAGGCAAAAAGTAGAGACAAAAAAGAGTTGGGAAAAGACATGGCCATGGTCATGTGATAAAAATTCAGAAGCTTCTAAAATTTTTATTTTATTTATTTATTTATATCCCACCCCTATTACTTTTTACAAATAACCCAAGGCAGTGAACATATCCAACACATCTTCGTCCTCCTATTTTTCTCACAACAACAATCCTGTGAGCTGGGTTGGACTGAGAGTGGGTTGGACTGGCCCAAAGTCACCCAACCAGCTTTCATGGCTAAGGTGGGACTTGAACTCATAGTCTCCCATTTTCTAGCCTGGTGCCTTAACAGATCAAACTGGTTCTCTTAGTTGCCAAGTGATGGAAGTCCCAACTGTGGTCCTAAGTTGAGGATGAAGAGCCGAGGTGGTGCAGTGGTTAGAGTGCAGTACTACAGGCTACTTCAGCTGACTGCTAGCTGCAGTTCGGCAGTTTGTTTCTCACCGGCTCAAGGTTGACTCAGCCTTCCATCCTTCCAAGGTGGGTAAAATGAGGACCCAGATTGTTGGGGGGCAATATGCTGACTTAGAGAGGGTTGTAAAGCACTGTGAAGCGGTATACAAGTGGTATATATTGCTATGATTTGTATTCCATGCTTGCAGGATTAACAGGCTTGTTTAGTGAAATTTTTGTTTCAGTGACAAAGACCTTGATAGAAGATTAACCAGTGTTGCACTGTTTTTACCATTACTGTTTCAATAGTTAAATTATTGCAAAGTAATCAGAATCAGGTCGATAGGGAATCTGTTTCTGTTAACAGTAATGAAGGGTCTGTGTAATAGTGGTTTGAGTTTTCCCATAAAGGGGATTTTACCTGCTTTTATTATAAGGTCCTGTCCCTGTGTGGAGCCTTCCATAGTCCTAGTGCTTTTCAGAATATGCGAATATTATGAGAATAATCCCTGATGCCCATAAATCCTTCTTGTCCATTGTAAATTAAAATTAAGGACATTTCTGATTCACTGTTTAGGAAATAGATGAAGGGCTACTAATGAGAAATTGATTCAGCCCAAGGCAATGCCGTTATACTGCTTATTTTTTTGCTTTGTGAGTCATGATTTCAAGTAACCTTTCTGTTCTCTCCAATTACTGAGTGAGCATCTCTACTTACGTTATGCCTTTATGCAGCATTTATGCATGCATTCATTTGGAAACTCAATTCCAGTCAAGTCCACAACTTTGGTCAATTTACAGTACATCATCAAAATATACTATAAAACAGCAGCCCCCAACCTTTTGGGCACCAGGGACCAGTTCCATGGAGAGAAGTTTTTTCCGTGGACTGGAGGGGGTGGTGTGTTTTCGCATGTTGCCTGCATCCCGCGGATGGAGTTTCGCTTGTTTGCGTGGCCCGGTTTCTGGCATACCAGTGCTAGTCCACAGTCTGGGGATTGGGAACCCCTGCTATAAAACATTGTGACGCCATAAAAATAAACCCACAAAAGCCTGCTTCACCATCTAAAGCCCAACAAAATAAAACAGTTTGGGAGGTGTTGCAAAAGAAAATGTTCCATAGCACTGGGGCAACTATAGAGAGAAGACCTTTCTGATCCAGATGGCCTGCAATTCTTGTGGGGCTGGAATCTTAATCTTGTCTTCCCACAAGACGGGAAGCATCATTTTGAAGGAGATCATTTAGAAGTGGGAGGACTCATGCCATGGTTTTCATCATTTTAATATGGTGTACATATTGTTTTAATAATGATATTAATTCTTGATTGGGAGCCACCCAGAGTTGATAGAAGCTGGATACCTATATAAATGTTTTAAATAAATAAATAAAATCTGATCTACTTCCTCAGGCTCCACAAGAAAAAATAAGCCCAGATTACATTACAACTTGCAAGCCTTAGCACCTCACTAGATTGCCCAGCTGGCATCCAGACTTCAGGATATAGCAGTATCTTTCACTGCTAAGAATCTATCAAACTTGTTAAAACTGTTGGCACATTGTTTCACTGTTTTATCCATAACAGAGTCCAAGTAATCCTGAACAGAGCAGCTGGTTTTTGTGTGACCAACAAAAATAAAAATAATAATTATTAGCACACTGGGTGCCATACCAAAAATTTTTGGGCAGCACTTAGAAAATCTGTGCATTGACAAAATTTCCACCTGTCAATTACAAAGGGCCACACGTGTTTGGATCCCTACATATACTACGCCAATGTATTATTACTTTATTACTGCCATTATTATTGGTTTTAATTTATTTATGTTTTAATGTAGATATATTTTTATGACTGCAAGCCTCCCAGAGTTACCTTATGGTATGATGGGGGAGGGGGGGGAGAAATAAATGTTATAAACAATCAAACAAACAAATTACATCCTAGGCTTTTGGGAAGAATTTGATGCTTATGAAGGCCAACACCAGCTAAAGACCTGCAGCTGTGATTTCACATTGTTGGGTGTATGACTCTCAAGAACTCTGTAATCAAACAAATTACAATAAGTTACATAATCATTATATATCACTGAGAAACTGAGTAATTTCAGGAAACCCTCAGAATAGCAATAGCACTTAGACTTATATACCACTTCACCGTGCTTTACAGCCCTCTCTAAGCGGTTTACAGAGTCAGCATATTGCCCCCAACAATCTGGGTCCTCATTTTACCCACCTTGGAAGGATGAAAGGCTGAGTCAACCTTGAGCCTGGTGAGATTCAATCTGCCAAATTGCAGGCAGCCAGCAGTCAACAGAAGTAGCCTGCAGTACTGCATTCTAACCACTGAGCCACCACAGCTCTTAGAATCACCTCAGCATCACCTGAAGTCACCTGGAAGGCTCATCCTAATGGTCTTCTGCCCTTACAGAGATCCAGGGAACAGTGATCCAAGCTTGACAAGAAGGGTCACTGGCGGGCCACAACAGAAGGTGCCCTGACTATTCATATGTTCTTCATCTTCAGATCCCACACCAATACTAGGTCTAGTGTGAACATGGAGGACATATCACCTCCCACACCCCACAGTGGTTCAGGCCTGTGATCATCTGAGGTAACCCTTTGGTTCCCGTAAGGGCTATAAATTCCTAAGCCCATGGACCCAACTCCCAGATCACAGAGACTGAAATTCTCCAACAATAGCACCATGGGAAACTCTGATCACCAATCCGGCTATGAGGTTCAAGGATGGCTGTTGCTAGGCGCACCACCTGCAGTTCTAACTTGTCTCTATAGTCCTGTTTTATATATGGGCCTTAATACCTGGACATATCTGGAGCAGCAGAGTTGGTTGCTAAAGACTCACCAGTAATTGCCGCAACATAAATGATAGCCTATGATTAGTACTGAATTATGTCTTGTTTCTTTTTTATCATATTCAAAGTGGAGATAACAATATCCCAATATAACCAGATCCTGACTGACTGTGTGGTGTCATTACTTTGTGAACTTGGTCTGGGATATCACTATGAAGTCACTGCAGTTTTACTTTTGAAAGGCAACAATAGTGAATGGTGGCATGAACGCAGGGGACAGGTTTTAACAAGGGAAACATGGAATGAGTTTGCAATCTTCCCCCTTCCCTAATAGTAATTTACCCACTGAAAATTAGAACTCACATAAATTCAGTGCCATGTGATCGAGAAGTTTTCCATGACTACCACTCGCCCCGCTTTTCTTGGCACTCTTGCATTGCTTGCTTGCTTCCAGATGGGGAATACAGCTTACTATGAAATATAGAGCACAAAGTAAGGCTATGGTCTGAATTCTAACTCCATCTGTAATAACAGTAAGAGTCTACACACACACACACACACACCAAGACACTGCTGCCCAAGCACTCCAGCTGGGTAGCTGGCAGGAATTGCTACATTCATCACCTGGCTCAGCAATTTAAGCCAAGCAGGGCACCTCTGGAAGAAAAAGTCCTACTTTTGAAGGGAAAGAGAGTATAGGAATCAAATGGAGAGAGATTGTCCTTAATTCTCTTGATAGTAAAACATCTACATTATAAGCAATATTAGAACAACACAAAAACGGAAGTTAACCAAATCACTTATTTCATTGGTATAATTATTTTTAGATCAATGATAAAAGAGCTCTGTTTAAAAACAAAGTGTCTTCAGCAAATAACATTCTTTTTCTTGTTGTTGTCCTTGCTATTCAAGAGTTGGATAACTTTTTTAGTCAAGAATCATATTTCATATTTCTTTAGAAGTCATCTGGGGAGGGTATTGAGAGGATAGAGTAGCTTAAGTAATGGATGGGACTGGAGAGAGAGAGAGGAGAGAGGAGAGAGGAGAGAGGAGAGGGAGAGGGAGAGGGAGAGAGGGAGGGAGGGAGAGAGAGAGAGAGAGAGAGAGAGAGAGAGAGAGAGAGGAGAGGAGAGAGAGAGAGAGAAGGAGAGAGAGAGAGAGAGAGAGAGAGAGAGAGAGAGAGAGAGAGAGAGAGAGAGAGAGAGAGAGAGAGAGATTAACATATAGTCCTATAAATATGTGGCAAGTCTAATTACAAATTCACTTGGGCCAATAACTCAAGGCAGGCTCTTTGGTACCTGCCTAAATTGAAAGTATTCTCACAGTCTCATTAGCCATATTTGTTGGGAAGAAAGGGTTGGAGTTACAGGAATTCTAGCAAATGGACTTTTGAACTGAACTGAACTACAGATCCCTTGCATGGATTGCCCCTGTGACTACGTAGGACAAACAGGGAGGAAGCTAACCACCAGACTGCAAGAACATAAGTGAGCAGTCAGACGAGGAGACCTGAAGTTATTGGTAGCCTCACATTGCAGTGAAGAAGGAGATACATTCAATTTCGCAGCTACTAAGATTGTTGGCTGAGCAGGTACAAAAATAGCCAGGGAAATGATTGAAGCCTGGGAAATGGGCCACTTGTCAGTCAACAGGAGTGCTGATTTACCATTAGCTTATCAGATACTCAAAAGCTGAGGACCTGGCAGCACAAGGAAACAACAACCAACAACTTAATAGCCGTCCTTCAACACCCAATCAACAACTAAAAGGCCACATACAGCCAGGCACCATATAAATGCTACTCATAGAATAGCCCAAAGCACACATTCTGGTGAGAGAGAGAGAAGTTCCCTGAGGATGGGCTCCAGCACAAGTCTGAAAGCTTGGAAGACTAAACCTCTGGTCCTGGTGACCAACCCAGATTGGATCCTGCAACTTAATTTGAATTTCATAGTTGAGGGAATTGGAGCCTATATCTCATTCCAGGTTTCTCAAAGCACTAGGCTATGGACTATGGCTATTTGTGATGTCCAACACATGGAGGCAAGAGGTTGGGAGCAGCTGTGATAGAGTATAGGGTTATATAGAAAACCTCTCATGAAACTTTGCTATAGAGGAAACACAGTGTACAATTGACCCTGTGAAATGGGAGCTTGCTGATACAATAGGGATGAATTGAGAGTAGTTGTATTTGTCTTGGATTTATGGTAAAGTTAGAGCCCACAATAGTCAGGAATTGGCTAGCATATTAGTGAAACACCATGTTCAATACTGAGCTGAGATACCTTGGATGATCTAAAGGCTGAGGTCAACATTTTCTGAATGTTGATTTCTGTACTAAAATATTTTTTATCTTACTGTAACCAAAAAGACCTATGAAAGCTTACATAGAATAAATAATGCTATTTAAAACATCCATGATACAGTCTTAAAAACTGACAGTCATAACCAGGAACAATAATACAGCATTAAAACAACCACCACAACAATATCATAAAAGTAAGAAAAAGAATGATGGCATTATCAAATCAGGGAAAAGTTGTCCAAAACAGTTTGATTTTCAGAAATTTTCAACAAATCAACAAAGAAGGACTAACCTGATCTCCAGAGGGAGGCTATTCCACAACTTTGGGACTTCCACAAGCAACTCTTGCATTTCTTTTAATATATTTCCATCTGGAAGAAGCCCAGATGGAATGGTTTATGTGGAATTCTCAGCATTTTAAGGTTAGGTATGGCACAGACAATCACATTTGAAAGTGAAAATTACAGCAGTAAGGGAAAGGACCACAGCTTTCTATGGCTTAAGGGTAGTCAACTAGGTTATACAAATTCTACATTGATGCTCAGCCCTGTAGTAGCTGGCTACAATTCTGCCACATATCAAATAGGTAAAAATACATGGTTTGTATACAAAGGTTGCTGGAAGTGATGAAATCACACAAGAGTTTCTGATCTTGATGTTTTACCTCTTCTGAAAGAATTCTGTAAGATTGATAAGAGGCTCACAGATTGATGTGGCTATTTCAGTCTAGGAAAGAATGAGTGATCATAAAGTGATTTATAGATAAATATAGATTAGGATTCTAGTATGTTGACTAAACATAAACATAGTGTGCCAGCATAACAAAAAATCTAGTTGGTACAATAGAACTATGATCAGCAAAAGGTTAATTTTTAAAAGAGGAGTTGCTAGGAAGCCTCATATCGTTCAAGCTATCCTCTCCTGAAGAAGGAATTTGGGGGTGTGGGGGGGGAATAGATGATTAAAAAAAATTCCCACTGCAAACCTGTGAATGTTAAAAGCTATGTGACTGCACAACTAATTCTTTTTTAATTTTAATTTTTTAATTAAGTATTTTAAATAAAATCATAAAAGCAAATGCAAATTAAACCCAGGAAAAGAAAAAGTGATACTGAGAAAGAAAGTGCAAAGAAATAAGAAAAAATAGATAAAAGAAAGAAGTAGAATAAAGAAAAAGAATTGTGTTAAGAAGTAACTCAGCCTGTATACCTCATCTTACACACTACTGAAGAGTAACTGAAAGGATTAGGATGGGGTAGAAGAGCCCTTTGGTAACAGAGAGAGCAGCATCTGTGGTAACACCCCGCAAACATCTCCCTATAGAATCAGCAATATAGCCTGATTTGGGGCATTCAATAGAATTTTCCAGTATATGATTTCTTCCAGTGCTGTCATCATGAGGAAAAAAAGGGGGGTGGGGTTGGTTTCTGTCCTCACCCATTGCCTTTTCTCCTGACTAGCGCTAGTTTCTTAAGTCTTTCAAGATAGCTCTGTAACAATAGCAATAGCACTTAGACTTATATACCGCTTCACAGTACTTTCCAGCCCTCTCTAAGAAGTTTGCAGAGTCAGCATATTGCCCCCAACAATCTGGGTCCTCATTTTACGGACCTCGGAAGGATGGAAGGCTGAGTCAACCTTGAGCCGGTGAGACTCAAACTGCCGAACTGCTGGCAGCTGGCAGTTATGATGTGTGTGTGTGTGTGTGTGTGTGTGTGTGTGTGTGTGTGTGTGTAAATATATATAGCCTAGTTTTTTTTAAGACTTATGATTCTCTACCAGTATGACATTTGTATTTGTTGACAGTGTGCCTACTCATACAACAGAAGATGGATCTTTCCTGAACCTTTTACCAAAACCAATCATAATCACTCTATTGCTGCTGATTTGTAATAATGAAGCAAACACTACACAACAGGACATAGCTTATTAAACCAAGAAGAATATCTTCAAAACTTCTCATTGCGTGATTCAATCACCTCTAGCCAAATGAAAACAATTTAGCCAAAAAGAAATAATCGGATTTCTGGACTAGAGCCCTCAGCATTTTTAATGCAAGCCACAGGCATGAAAATCTGTTTGAATATCTAAAACATCGGTATTAGAGTGATGATCTAACCGCTATTTACTTTCTCCTTTAATTTCAGCAGGTGTTTGGATGATTTCCTAAGAGAACTACCTCCCCCCTTCCACCAATGTTTTTCTTTTTCACCTACATAATGTAGTTTTTGCATGTGGTTTCTCCCCCCCCCCAATGATTACCTCAATACAAATGGAAAACTATTGTTCCAAAACAACTTGTATGCTATTTTCTATGGATATTTTGTTCCCTATGTAATACAATATCACAAACAGTCAACCTTAATTTTATTTAAACAGTGCATGTAGTTTTGGACGGGAATGAGTTTTCTCTTTCCAAGACACCCCAGAAAACCATAAATATTCATGTCAAAACATCCATAAGAATGTAAATGGGTTTAATTTTTTGCTTTCACAGCTGTCCTGTTCATCTACCATGATGGAGGTAAAAGTCACAATCTTTGTTCTGTCACAGTCAGGAATTTATGTGAACTGGAAGGTATGCAACTTTTTCATGAGACCTCCCATATTCTCACAGGGCCAGTGGCATAGCAACCATCTGCAAGTCAATCTGTTTAGTATTGCTAAGCTCAAGAAGAACTGTTTACATATGTTTTGGATTCTTCCTGAATATGCGCAGATTCTGATGGTGTTTTCCATATAAACTGTATGACAAGCATAGGCATGAGTTGCATCCCTCCCTCCTATCCATCCAGTTGGACAACATTTAATGCAATGTAGGTTCTTCCTGACCAGTACGGTTTTATACTGTTGTTTAAAGCAGAATAATGTTGGACCAGAATCTGTTGGCAGAATCCTAATCCTGGGTAGTGTTTAATGATGATGATGCATTGGAACAGGTTTTTGGCATTTAGCAGGAACTTCTAAGACTGTCTTGGAGTGCTAGGAATTTCTGTCCTTTATCCGAGATGTTTTAAATACAAATTCTTCAGCTTAACTAAAGATATATAAGTTGGAAAGAAAACTCAAACATATGCTGAACAGTAGTAGCAAGAATATTATATATTTGAAGAATGAAGTGCCTCAGGTACTTAAGCAGCGGTGGGTTGCTCCCGGTTCCGCCCACCCGCCCGGGACGCTTCTGTGCATGCACAGAAGTGTCGTGCGCGAGCGCGAACCGGTAGTGACGGGTTTTAGAACCCACTACTGTACTTACTGTAAGTGACTTGGATCTTGTTTGAATGTGGCTTGAATTCTAAAGGTTTATCTTGTTTTTGTTGTTGCTGCTGCTGCTGTTGTTACCACATATTCTTTTAGAGTTTTAGGCCCCAGAGTATAGACCCTATTACTTCATTTGAAATGGAGCTTTACGGTTTTGGCTGAAACCACTTGTGGAGCATTATGAAACATCTGATGTTAAAAACCAGGCTGCTGCATGCCGCTGAAAAGTGTCATTGAATCTGACACTCACAACTAGCTCAGCAGGTAAATATGATCCTACAGCGTGTTCCAAATTGACTTGCAAGTTTCCAAAGTCTTGTCAAGCCTGAAGTATTCTGTAGTGTGTTTCAGCATCGTCAGCTCGTTGTACTTGGAGATTTTAAATTATACTGTGGAATTGGTTTCATTTATGGAAGATGAAGAAGGCTCAGATTTCAAGACTTAGAAGTGATCTTTCAGTGAACCTGAGACTTGAAGGCATTTTTGAATTACAGAAGATGGCTTTCTTTTCTACTCAAATTTGTCTTTGCAAATAGACAAATTGGATACATGGTGGAACAGGAATGATTCATTAGGAATCCAAGCCTAAATCTTATATATGAAAACACCCAATCAGATCACAAGCAGGGTAGCTGGTCACCTAATCAGTACAGTCAACTATAACAGGCAGCAGGTCCCCAGGACTTCAGAAATGGCCTTGGATTTCTGCCTGCTTGAAATCTTGTTGATATCTGAATATAACTTCCAAGGCCATGCGAGCAGAGTTCTACTTCCTCCACTCTGTGCATGCATAGCAACGTGCCTTGTCAAGTGACCATTAGCTCATCTAATCTTGTGTTTCTCAAACTTAGCAACTTTAAGATGTACGGAACTTCAACTCCTACAATTCTCAAATTCAAGATTGAGAAGAATTGATTGACTCAGTATGCCGGCAATGATTGACAGCAGCTCTTCAGCATCTCAAGCACAATTTCTTTTCACCTCTGTCATGAAATGCCAACTTTTGAATCAAGGACCTTTTACCTTAGCAGAGGTGCTCTGCGCTCTCAAGAAGAGAATTCTAAGAAAATAGAATCCTAAGGGGAAAAAGTTCTCTCAATCTGTAGTGGGTATTTTTCTAACTTCCTAACCAAACCAATTCAAAATTAACTAGCTGTTTTGTTTGTTATTTCACAATAAACTTTAAGGGACTAGAACAGTGTTGGTGAACCTTTTCGGCCTGAGTGCATGTGCGCCCCAGGTGGCTGCTCTTCCAGTTTCTGGCATGCGCATGCACACGCGCACCGGCCACCCGGTGTTCTGATTTCTGGCGTACGTATTCACACTGGCCAGTTGGTCTTTGCGTGTGCATGTGCACCAGAAACCGGAAGACCAGGTGGCCGGTGCGCATGCGCACACCGGAAACTGGAAGAGCAGCCGCCCGACATGTGCATGTGTGAAGACCAGCTGGCCGGCACGCCGGAACCCAGAAGAGCAACGGGCAATGGATCACGTGCCTGGAGAGATGGCTCTGCGTGCCACTTCCGGCACGCGTGCCATAGGTTCGCCATCACTAGAAGAAATAAACAAATAATATCGGGAAAAATAATTACTGGTCTCAGTAGGCAACTGTTGCCATTTATTTCCATCTAAGTAAACTCTACACATAAGGAAATCTTAAATAGTTCAATAAATTAATATCTTTCTCATAACTTACATATTTTATATGTCTTGTTAGTTTTTGAACCACTCGTCTCCTTGAACATATCACTGATTAAGCATTACCCAAATCTCAGACTATGTTATTTTTAGTTTGATAGTATTACTAAGTATATTTTTGTTCTCTGTTTTTTTAATACCAAATGTACCTTATCAGGATTAAATTATCGCTCTTTCATGTTTTTGTAGATTTGCTTTGGTTTCTTCCATATATCAACCTATCATTAGTTTGAACTCAAAAACAATCTGTACGTTTTATATTTTTCAGTTAGTTGAGAAAGTTTCCACTATCCATGCTATTTATTCCCATTTGTAAACCTATGGCACATGATTATAGTGATGTTTGGGGGGTATTTATTTTATTTTATTTTATTATTTTATTTTATTTGGTCACAGATTCAATTATTCAAGTATACTCCTGTGGCCATTTTGAGGCCTGAATAAGATGGTTAATAGTAAACTTATTCTTAAATATTTCACCATTAACAATTGAGCTGCTGATTTGCTGTCCAACACAGGAGTATTTTTATAAGCCCAAAGAGAAAGAAATAAAACTGTTTAATCCAATGTAGATGTTCTTATTACTCTTTCAAACAGCTTGTATTATTCTTTCTCTTCCATGTTACTGAGCATACAATGGATACAAACCAGCATGTAATCTTTAATCTTTAACTAATTGCCTAAATTGATCTGAAGAAAACTGAGCCCCATGATTAGTATTAAGTATTTCTTGAAAAGAAAAAGCAAACTGGAGTTTGCCAATGGGGGGGGCAGGGAAATTTAGTGAAAAAACCCAAACAATTTGTGTATTTGGCTGACCTGAGAAACAGAAAAGGAAACAAGAAGTCCAGCAAACATTCCATCTACTGAAAGCATCTTAAGAAACAAAAGTGAAGCTAAACAGAGAATAATCTGCAGTTGTGACCTTCAGTGCTTAAAATATGTTTGAATTCCTGCCTGAAGACCATCTGGTATATGTCTGCAGCCAATGCAAACTTGTACTGGACCTTGAAGTAAAGTCTATAGATTGGAGCAGTGAATGACCACACTTCCGCTATGAGAAGTTTATGATAACAAAGTCAGCATGCGTTACAACCAAAACTGACAGAGGAAGCCTTTCTCCATAAGGAAAAGAATCAAACAAAGTAGCAAACCGGTGGACAAGAATGATGACCGATATTAAGATACATAGAAAGTGTTCTATATCACTGTAACATATAAACTACTTCAGGTTCTGAGAGAAGAAACAGGCTCTGAGCTTTTGGGCAGAGATGTGGGGAGAGAAAAGAGACACTGCAGAGTAGGAATTAGGTTGGTGGGCCCTTGAAGAGCAGAGGGGTTGGAATTGTGCCTTGCAAGATGCGATAGTTGGTGACTCATTCCATGAGGAATGGAAACCATTGTGCGCCAACTGGACACATAAGCTTTCTGAAGTGTGCTTTTTGCTAAGAGCAAGGATCAAGGATGTAAGAAATCAAATTCCAAAAATTCACTGACGGTTATCCTTTCCTACTAATCCCTGTGAGGAGAAATGATACCGCATAAAGTAAATACAACCATATCATGATGGGCTTCAAATATCTAGGAAGAAAGCTCAAGAATCTGGCAGTTTAGGTGGTCTTCTTATCCACCCTTTCTGTCTTTGGGAGAAGAAGAGAAAGGGAAAGAAGAGCATTGCAAATGAATGGAATGGAATGGTATCAACAAGAGAGATTTGGATTTGGGCATTGTGATTTGTATATCTGGATGATGAGCTGAGCCCCAAAATAAGTAGTAACGTAGTTGTTACAACGAGGCCTGTGCAGGAAGACAAGTATAACAATAGGTGTAATGGAAACCTATAAGATGATTCCTATTATAGATATAGAAATTGAAAGATACAGAAACAATAGTGTATGTTAAAAATTTCCTGATCTCTTCGGAAATCCAATTTGACAATATTACAAAGAATCTAATATTGAACTAAGAGGAGAGAACATATTAAAACAATACTATTGGAAGCATCTACTATTCCTTGCCCAACTAAGGGAATGGTGTGGATGATGCTTTCTACGAAGAAACAAATCTTTCCAAGAGGCATGTGATAATGGACCCTAATTTCCCCAATATCTATTGAAGGATAAATTCTGGCAAGTATGGTTCCACCAGTATATTTTAAAGTTGCATTACTGGCAATGTCTTCCTTCAGCAAATAGGAGAAAGCACAAGATGATCAGTTATAGTTAGGGATGACTTGGTGAAAGAAGTGAAAATAGTGGGAACATTGGGAGAAAATAAGAAATGCTGGAGTTGTTTAAACTAGGGCTGATGGTAGTCAGATGCATACAATGGACTTTAACAAATGGATTTTAATAAACTCAGAACAATGCTGAGTATAATTCCACAGCAGGAGAAATTAATTGGAAGAGTTTCTTACAAAGGTGATAGTAAAAACACAGATGCAAATAATTCCAATAAAACAAGCGAGGGAGGTGTTGAATATAGAAGAAAACAAAGTAGCTTTATAAAAAAATATGAAGATCTAGAAACCAAAAAGAAAGTAGAAAGAGGGAAAGATTAATGAAATAGCAACAGATACGTGTAGTGAATATCAGAAAAGCTAAAGCTCAGAAAAAATTGGCTAAGGGCTTCTTTAGATGTGTTCCATAAAAGGAAGAGAAAAGAAAAGAAAGAGGAGGGCAAATGTTAAATCTATTTTCAAAAAGGGAGAAAGTCAAATCCAGGGAATTTCAGAATAATCAGTCTGGCATCAATACCTGGAAAGTTTCCAGAACAGTTTATAAAGCAATCTACAGTATCTGTAAGTGCCTTGAAAAATAATGTCCTGATAGCCAAAGTCAGCATAGATTTGTCAAGAACAAATCTTGCTAGACTAATCTTATCTCATTATTTGATTGGATAACTTCCTTTGCAGCTTGTGAGAATGCTGTAATATATTTTGATATTAGCAAAGCTTTCGACAAAACACCCCATTACGTTCTGATTAACAAGTGTTTAAAGTAGGCTTGATGGCATAGCAATTAAGAGGCTCCATAACAGGCTCAAAATTCATACTCTAAAGGTTCTTACTCACATTCCATTAACCTGAAGACAATATGTCCCAGTAACAATTGTATGCAGATATGGCTGCATTAGATTCCCAACCGATAGCTGAGGTGGTTTAAAGTCATTTTTAACTATTCCAGTTTTATAATGGTGCTTCCCTTCTTCCTGCAACAGTTATTTCTGCCATGGGCATGATCCAGAAATTTCCTAGATGACCTGGATGATTATGGATCCCTAAGCTCCTGCTTGCTACTGTTGGCTGCTAAACCCGCCCTCCCTCCTTCTTTTGCTGGGCACTGCCTTCTAAAGCCATTCTTGCTTGGGCTGTTGGAGAACTTTGACCCTGAGTTTTAAAACATAGAATAACGTAGGTTGGAAGGGAACTTGGAGGTCTTCTGGTCCAAGCCCCTGCTCGAGCAGGAGACCCTAGAGCAGCACAGATAAATGGTTGTACAGTCTCTTTTTGAAAGCCTCAAGTGATGGAGCACCCACAACTTCTGAAGGCAAGCTGTTCCATTGGTAGATT
>QLTV01001320.1:2422662-2438675 GCA_003457575.1 Thermophis baileyi | reverse complement strand
CACCCCCCGCGCCCCATTTTCGTTAGCAGAGGCACCACGGGCCGGTCCTTTGCTATTTCCAGGCCGGCCCCGCGGGCCAGATCTAAGCACCCCTGCAGGCCGGATGCGGCCCATGGGCCTTGAGTTTGACACCCCTGCCTTAGACAATTTCAGACAAACAGCTGTCCAGTCTCTTCTTAAAAGCCTCCAGTGATGGAGCACCTACAATTTCTGAAGGCAAGCCATCCCACTGATTAATTGTTCTCGCTAATTTGCATTGTATGCAAATACCTTTGCAGAGGTATTTACATGTAATGACTGACCAGTGCTTTCTGAACTGCTTGTCAACTCTCAGGCAAGTCCTATTTCACATGGGTTTAACACTCTTTGATGGGTGTGCTCGACCTCTCTTTTAACATTGATTTTTTTAAAAAAAAATCACTTAGAGAAGCAGTGGATCTATGATATTTGAAAACCAGAATTAGCACTTTCTTGAGAGAACACTAATCCTGTGCTGCACAGAAGATCCGTTTAACCTGAGAAAGAGAGCCAAGTTCTGTCTCGCTCATTCTATCCTCAGTGAGGGCATTACAGCTTCTGCAGTTTAGGGGTTTAACATGAGTGATTTTTTTTTATCGTTTTCTTTGATTGATAGTTTTGGAAATGGAAGTGTTCCAAGGGTACATGTGAGAGTTCCTGAGAGTGGGAATTTAAATTGGGCAAGAATTCACGAGGAAGGTTTTATAATGATAACAGAAAGGAAATTTACCAAAATGCACTTGCCTAGATAGGCAAAGCTAGCATCTAACTAGCTACATCGCATTCGGAGGAAACTCCGAAAGCATGTGCTCCATGTATGGGAATTTGGGAAGTAAAACAGAAGGAAATGACCTCAGAGTAGTAATCTCTTGGACAAAGAGCAAACAAAGTGGTAGACCAAGAGCAAATCCTTAAATCTCTTATCCACATGGTACTGCCTCTTTGTGGTCAATAAACCATGAAGAGTAAGAACCATTGGATTTAGACCTCCAATATGTTGAATAAGTGCCATATTGCCTATTTTTACATCATTTTGACTAATCCAGGGGCTTTTGCTGCCTTTCACTTCACTCCACACTGGACCTGCATCTTCTCAATCAAGTTATAATACAAATATTCTGCTTTATTGGCAGCCAAGTTATATTTAGACACAAATTTAGTGCCTTTTATGGAATTTCAAATGGAGAAAGAGCAATACTATGACAGTAAACATTCAATAATACTGTAAGACTGAAGGGAGAAAATGTTTTAAAGTGTATATAAATTTGGCTATTAAAATGGCTTTCACAATGAAAGCACATAAGCTGATACCACATAAATACAATTGGCTGCTTTGTTCAGCTATTACATTGGTGACGACTGCCTCTCCTTTGCAGACCTCCCACATGGATTCTGTAGTCCAAGAGAAATGATGTTGGCGATATGGAAAAAGGATCCATATTGGCTAGGAGGCCTGAGACAATGAAGATCTTCCACATTAAGATCTCAAGAGAGGCCTGATAAAGATTCAATGGTGCTGCCAACATTTGCTGGCTAGTCTGACTATAGCATGTTCCAAGAAGAAGAAAAAGAGGGAAAAGAACTATCGGTGGTGGGAGTGAGAAAAAGAGATGGCTGCGCTGTGGTGAATATTTTAATTTAGAACTCTCACAGAATATGCCTGAAACTAAAGGCACAAAAGTAGCCAGGAAACAGAATGATTAATTTTTCCTATCTCAAGCCAAAAGTCAAATCGCCTTTCTTGGTTTTGCTTGAGAGAACATAGCCCAGCTTGTTCCAGAGACAGAAAGTTGGACAGATGTCTTGTTTGAAGTTCTTCTATCTTATTCCTTAGAACAGCAAAATCGATGGTATGTCTGTAAATGGAGAGGGAAACATTTTTTGAATGTTCTGGAATGTAGACAGTTGTTCATACACATGCATGCATGCTTCTACAGGGCTTAGAGTGGTAATTGATGGCACTGTTGCTTAAGCACAGCATTGGAAGATTCACGGCTAGTCATAAGAGGTCTGGAAAGGTTCCAGCATCCAGATGTTCAGTTTTTCAAAGCATCAGTAGAGGGAGAGGGGTTGGGAGAAAGAGTTAGTTGAACCAGCCTGTTCACAGCTGTCTAGGTTTGCTGAAAGTTATTTCCAGAAATGGGAGGATGAAGGAGCAGCTGTAGTTCATACAGAAAATGCTTACATCTGAATTGAGATACTTTGGATAACATAGATCCATGGGAAAAAGATAGGAATCGTTTGACTCTTGAATCTCCAGGAATAGTGTGATCTCAATTCAGGATCAGGGCTAGTAGGGCCCATCAGATAGATGACTAAAGTTTGGCTAAAACATGACTGGACTAAGTAAAACATTTCCCCTTTTAAGCTTTATTTGATAAAGTGATGACTCCGCCCTTTTAAGCTCCAGACCCAAGTTTCTCCTCTGGAATATTTCCCATACTAATCAAAGTTAATTCCCCAAAGCAACAATGTGCTTGGGTGGTAAAGTGTAAAGATGCTTTCACTGTGAATATCTGCCACATAATATAAGTGCTGAACAGATGATTGCTTTTACTCCACAGCTCCAGTGAAAATTATGCCATGTGGGCCCTGAATTGACCCACTGTGTGAAGACTTGATTTTTTTCTCTTTATCTGTCATCAGTTTCCCTGTGCAGGCAAGCTTCACCAAAATCACTTAGGGGTAGTAGAATACTTCATAGCTTTTAGAAACTGATTGCATTATTTGCATTGTCATCAGCTCTTTAGAATAGCAATATAAATCAGATGGTGGTTCACTTGTTCACCCACTAGCTGGGTTTTGATCCACCATTTCCTAAGTGGTTTTGTTGCCTTTAACCCACTGAGGAGTGTATTTCAGTGTATTTGAACTACAGTTTGCAAAATTCCCCTGGGCCATGCTAGCTGGAAATTCTTGAATTCTTGAAAAATTGAACTTTTAGCATATCTGGAACGCACCCAATAGAAAAGGCCAGTCTTCCTCTCATACTGTTAAAGTAAGGAGGATTTAGAAGTGGCTCAGACAGATGCCTCCCTAGTTCACTAAGCTCTAAGAAGGACGAGGTGGTACAGCACAATGAGACTTGCAAGGAGTTATTATTATAGCCAGTTTCAATAAATATGCTAATCAACTGTGGAGTGATTTCCTGCTCTACCTACTGGGACTGACACATGTGCATAGGTATTTGTGCAAATGTGTGAAGTTAGTTGTCCATGAGTGCCTGTTAATTTACATGTATAATACTTTCTTTTGGAGCATGTATTTCTTTGGCATGTTCAGTAAAGGCCACTAAATTCAATTCATCCTGTTTGTTTATTTCTTGGATCTCTTCATCTTCAATGGGAAAAAGATAAAAGAGGCCCAGTTCTCTCACAGAATGATAATTGAAGTCAGTGATGTGAATTCCCAGCATCATGATCACATCAACTCTCTAGCATATATGCCACATTATGGTGTATGCATATACCTCCCTTCCAGATATTCGTTTCTCCACACCAGGCAGGAAGACCTCCATGAACTGAATTGCTCAGAGCAAGCCAGAATAAATATAATTTGCTAAATGGCCAGACTTAAACAATTCTAACAATCTGTACTGATCATCCCAACCATGGAAAGAGTTCCAAGCAGCTGGGGAACATATGAACTATTGTTCCCTTCAAAGATCTAACTGATGTGCCTGTCCCAGAGGTCCCCAGGAGGTGCTCCTCGACACATTGGAAGAAAGTTCAGAGAGCTTTAAAACTGTTCTTGGAAGTGAATGGGGGAAGTGGACAGTGGTGTTTGGAAACAAATACTTACCTTTATTTATCAATCACTTTTTCCATTCCCAAACAACAGTGATCATCTTAGGGTTTCAAAGAAGTATTTTGCAAAGACCTGAGAAAACAGAGGAAAGATGATTTGGTACAGAGAAGGAGCAGGGACAAAGTTTAACCAAAGTTTCCTTTTTGCCAGGGCTGATTGCACACACCTAATATATAAAATGTTGGAAGAGCATCTTCAATGTGTGGGTGGATGTGAAAAAAGCAAAGCTGGTGTCATCTTCACTTTTTGGACATCCTCTCCACCTATAGATACCCTACCTTTTTGCTTCAAACTCACTATTCCCTAATTGCTATATTTGAAACACTGAGAAAAATTCTCCTATCTGACCTGATGTCTGCAACGTTTTCCATATGGGTTATGTGCCTTGAAAAGATTATTTGGGGAAGATGCTTCCGTTCTCATTTTCCTCCCTGGCAACTGTGGTGGTGGTAGTGCTGCTTTTGGTACAGAGCATAGTTTCTCCATTCCCCCCACCCTTGCATTGGTAAAGCCTTTTCTGGGGATGATCCCATTTTAATGGACTAGAGACCTAAATATGACTCAAACCCTTCAGAATGAGATCTACCAACAATGAGGAAGGAGCAGGGGTGAAAAATGGTTGTTGCTGGACCAGTTGTTTGTGTGGGTGTGGGATAGAGGATGTTTGGCAACAGAAGGCTTTAGAGATTAGAAGTTTCACCTTTCAGTCCTACCAATTTTCTTGAATCTGAAAAAAACAAGGTGGTTTCCACATTGCTTTAATTCCTCGCATTAATTCCTGATGATGACTGAGGCAGAGAACAACAGTTCTGCCCAATGCCAAACTTCATAGCTGTCTGAGTTCCATACTTCACAGAATTTAACACCTCTCTAGTTCAGCTTTGTGTGGGGCAGAATGCAGGAAATTATGGATTTTGTTAAATATAAGTTATAGCATTTTTAAAGGCTTCTGACAGATGGCCACATTAACAAAACTGGGACAAATCAATGAGTAATCTTTAACTAAAGAACTCTAAGGTAGCCGGGCTTTTCAGCTAGAATTTAAAGCACAGTGGGCTGGCATAAAATGAGCCCTGAATTAAAAGGAAAAGATGGAGCACTATTTTCATTTTTATTAAAGCAGGATATCAAAATTGAGGATTTGTGCAAAAGTTAATAACAGACTCATGGCTACATTTTGTATTTTCTGATTTGGAAAAAAGCTTGTTGTTGTATTTTCTGATTTGGAAAAAAGCTTGTTGTAGTATGAACTTCTTTCCTCAGTGAGCACAGTTTCAATGAAAATATGAAGTTCATTAAAAGATAGAGTATAAAAATCCTTTTCTAGGTACTCTGAATCTATTCAGACATATCCATCACTGAATATGGAATCTGTTGAATGAATGAGGATTTCAATCAGGATTAACTCAACATTTTACCTACATGAATTGCAGATGTCTGTCTCTGACACTTTCCAAAAGTTGCTATGGGATAATTATTACTCCATAACCTGTACTCTGAGATGGCAAAATAAACGATACAAGTCCACAACATGTAAATTAAACTGTGTAGTGGGAAATTCAGTCTGGAAACTTGCCACCCTCCCATTCTCAGATCTGACAAACTCTGTATTACTAAATAACAATTTGGAAGTTCATTTGTTTGATTTATAGAGAAGTTGTGCTCCTCTGTCTCGCTCAACATTTGGCTTTCTACAATGAACAGGAAATGGGGGGATGTATTTTTGGTATACTTAAGTTTTTCTGTAAACAGACTGAACTACTTGCTGTCTGGCCCAGTCTGAGCTCAGTAGCAAACAGCAACAGAATATTTCCCCTGAGCACGCTCCCCTCAATGGCTTTTCTGATCAGGTTTCTTCTTTTCCAAGTATTCACAAATGCACCCTGACTCAACCAGTGTTTGTTTTCATCCTGCATCCTGCATGGGAATTGCCAATGGGCTATTTTATATCTAATATATGCCTGACGAAATAAATACATAAATAAAATAAAAATAAAAATTTTGATATGCTATATGTGGATGTTCAATTCACTCTTTAGGAAATCTTTCTTCTATAAGAGCCGTGGTGGTGCAGTGGTTAGAATGCAGTAAGGCTCACTCCAGGAGTTCAATTCTGAATGGCTCAAGGTTGACTCAGCCTTCCATCTTTCCGAGGTCAGTAAAATGAGGATCCAGGTTGTCGGGGGCAATATGCTGACTCTGTAAACTGCTTAGAAAAGGCTGTAAAGCCCTGTGAAGCAGCATATACATCTAAGTGCTATTGCTATTGCTATATATGCCTGCTTTTTTTCAGTGTTAGTCAATAGCAGCAAAAACACAGAAGGAGCCTGGTAGAACTTTTTCTGACTAACACATTTAATAACAAATTCTGATTCTGAGTCCATTAATAAGAAAACCACAATATTCAACACAATATTCATAATCTCAAAAAAAAAAAAGAATTTTTTTTTGGAAATTCAATTATTTAGCATATTTAAATATTTTGTTTCAATTTTCAGAAATTGATCTGAACTGATTACAGATTACAAATTACAGAGTTGGAAGGGACCTTGTAGGTCATCTAGTCCAACCAACTGAAGGTTTCCATTTAGAAATATATTGTCAGATTCATGCTATGTATAATTTATGGCAATTACTTTCCAGTTCCTCAAGAGGACAGGGAGCTTTTCTAGCTTAGGAAGAAATTTGAGACTACGTGCAAGAAATAACTATGTGCTTTGTATTTCATCTTCTTTAACCCAGTGCACAATATATTTTGTACAGATCTGAAACCCAGTAGTAAAGAAGACCTACTCTTCGCTTACCAACAAATCCTTTCCAAATTGTTTAGGTAGCCATATCCATTCAACAATCATGTAATAATCTCCATCTGATCTCTGGATTTAGAAGGTTCCCAACTTCCCCAAAACCTATGTGCTGCTTCCAATTTTCATTGTTTATAAATTACATGCAAGCATTTTTTTTCCACATGCCTTAATATTCAGGGCTACCTTTGTGAACCTGCTGCATAAGATCTATCCATTATAATGCCAAAGCCGATTCTTTGTTCTCTTTTCAAATCCCTCTGTGCAAAGCACTGTTCTTGCCATACATAAAATACAAAGATGAAGCTGCTGACCACGGTTAGATAACTGTGCATCATGCTTATCTTGCTGACCAGAGCCATTCTCTCGCCAGCTCTCCCCTCACTTCTCTCAGAATCCTTTGTTGTTATTTGCACAATCTAATAATGGATGGTTAGTCATTTTTTTTCCCTGTAGTGAAAAACTCTGGACTGTTTCTTATATTTGGGGTTTTCCCCCCCTGTTTTTAAACCGTGCACAATTCATCGAGAATGCATGGAGCTTATTTGCAACTTCCAAATGCTTAATACGCTCTAGCGTATTATTAAGTATCATGACTTTAGAACGTTGAAAGAAATATTGTGAATAATATGCATGAGTGACTTGCAGAAATGAAGTTAACTTACATATTTGATTAGTTATGAAATCCCAGATCCAAGGGGGGGGGGAATTGAGAAGCGCAATCTTCAGAATTTAGATCCAGAGTATTTCCAGATGAGGCTTTTATTGGTCAATTGTTCCACCTGCTTTATTCATATAATTTTAGGGGTAAAGGTCAGATATTATTGACTTCTATCAAAACCCTTCTGAATTTTTCTACTTTAATATCTTTTCTTAGGTAGGGATTCTATCTATAGTTATATAGAGATAGCTAATTCTTTACAGTAGTTCTCAAAGTTCAGTAATATCCGTTGATTGGCAGAGAAGGCCCCAGACTCCAATTTCTATCAACATTCCTGAGGATTTTTTGTTATTTTATTTCATTTCATGGGAGCATACCTATTCGCTCTCAAATAAGTCACATATCATGCAAATAGGGCCATAATGTGATTTCTTTGGTTTGGGTTTAGCATGAACATCATGGCATAGCAAATTGTGTGAATCCAATCATGGATTTCTTATTTAGGCAGATGTGGTTAAGCAAATGATGTTTCAGCATGGTATGAGATCAAATTATGATTTCAATTGTGAACTATTCAGGGCTTTGTCACCTTCAGTGACACGGGATTATTGCACTATGTCCAGATTGCATAAATCAGAGCTACCTTATCTGGGATGTAAAAAATCCAGTATTCTGCTAGATGGTAGGAAAGGTTTAGCACTCTCTGTATCTTTGCCACTGAGTGGATGGTAAAGAGCACTCAAAGCACACCCCCTCAATGTAGTGCTACATATTTACTTACATGGGCACAAATGGTGAAGCACCAGAGCTGGACAATGAACCAGAGACAGCAGGAGACAGCCAGAGGATAGGTAAGAAACATTATTCCCTGTCCAACAAGTAGAGCCAAGTGCATAAGCAGCTACATGCCTGTTCATTATTTCCTACTGTTGAATTTATATTTTATCAACAAAGAAATAAAAGGAGACTAGTACAGATCTATTTCAAGCTATTTAGCCCTCGTCAGCTAGCCATACCCTGTGTGGGATTCGAACCCAGGCTACTTGCATATTAGGTAGATGTATTAACCTCTAAGCCACGGACTCTCCTCACTTTGTCGGCTAAATACCAGGGGAGAGATTAAGTGTTTTTCCCAGTGAGACCGGTCTATCAGGGCAACCTGGTCTACCCAATTATGGGATGGAGCATACTGCTTCCACTTTCGCCTTTCAGCCCCAATACAGGAGCCTTTGCAGGCAGTCGATTTCACAACAAACTATTTTTGTGTTGAATTTAGACCAGGTTGCCCTGATAGACCAGTCTCACCGGAAAAAACACTTAATTATTTCCTATTGTTTTCATAAGAATTTTACATTGGATAAAGAGCGCAATGAGCTACCTTACATTCCTCTCATGGCTGTTATACTAAAGATTGTATAATTACCACAGCTTGTAGCAGCAAGGAATAGGAAGTCTTGCTCCACTGTAGAAGCTATCTGCTAAGCCTTTCAGAGATACAAAATGTGACCTTGGTAAGTGAGTGTGCACAAATGAAGTTCAATGTGCACATGAATCACATGTGTGCATGTATGAGGAGTAAGAATGGCTCACCATATACAAGTGGAAGAAAAACTGTAGCAGCTAGATTTTAAGAGTAGAGAATGGCTATTTAAAATTGATATAAATAAATTAAAAAACAACCTGCAGAGAGTGTAGAGATGCTTATTTGCATATACGCATCCTATCAGTGCAGATAAGTAATGAATGTCTGTGGCCTAGTATAAACGATGGACCAGTTTTCCAGCATTAAAAGGGAGCTGTTAGAAGGGAAGATGTGATATTTGGGGGCTGGACCTAGCTCTTTCCTTATAGTAAGTACTGCAGTGTGCTAGTGAGGCTATTGCTAGGCAACCAAAGGAAGCTCTTTGGGTTGCTATGGAAACAGTTGTGTATTCCTGAGAGTACAACCCTCCTGGGATTTTATGGTGGTGCAAAATACTCTGAACACATTTTTATGCATCCCTGATGTGACTCCTAGTGCAACAGTTATCAGGTATTACCCAGTCAGTAGGGGTACATTGATCTGAGAGGACCAAGGATGGTCCATAGCCAAATTAGTTGGCTTTAGTGACTGTCATGGGAGTCTTAACCCTCTATCTGCCATTGCAAATTTAAAGGAGAAGGAAAAACTCTGGCTTGATGAGGTAGTGAAGATCGAGGCATAGCACTCAGCAAGCTGACCAAAGACCTCAGCAGAAACAGAGAAGGAACAGAAGAAAAGAAATTGTTGTGAAGCAGCAGAAATTTATTGTCAGATAATGGTCCTGGTGGAGGATGCATGATAACCAGGGAAGAAGCAACTCTGAAGCTCTGGTTCTATGGAGCTTCTCTTCCACACCTTCTTTCTGTTGACTGGACTAACTTGAAATAAGGTTTTAGTGCTCTTTCAGAATGACCCTAGACATGTGTTCAAGTTGCTTGCACAGAGGATGGGCAAGGAGTAAATGGAGTGGAAGTGTCCTTAGTGCTGCATACAAATCCTGTTCTATACCTGAGATGTGTCAGTCAAACTCTTTTTGCATCAGAACTAAACCTGTGTTTGTAACCCAGCTGACAGCTTGCTAGGTATGAGCGGGTGTGTGTGTCAGGGGTGGGTTCCACTTACTTTCCCTACCGGTTCGCATCGCGACGGAAGTGCGCGTTTTGTGCGCGCACCTACATCACGTAGGGAAATGACCCTCTGCGCATGCGCAGAGGGTTCTTTGCCAGCCGTGGCGACTGGAGAACCGGTTCGGGGGGGGGGGTGGACAGTCGGCCATCGCTGCTGGTTCGGCGAGCGGGTGCAAATATCCATCAGCGGCAGAGGTGGGTTCCTCCCGGTTCGCACTGGTTCTATAGAACCGGTAGTAAACCGGTGGTGATGTCATGGAGCCGGTTCTTTCGGTGCCGGTCCATGGACGCCGCCATCTTTTTTTTTATTTTTATTTTTGGAATTTTGGGGGGGGGAAATTTTTTGCTGGTTTTTGCATGCGCATGCAAAAAAAATGGTTTTTGCATGTGCATGCGCAGAAGCTAAGTTTTCAGCACTGCGCATGCACCGCCATCTTGTTTTCAGCTTTTTTAAAAAAAATTTGCTTGTTTTGTTTCTGCTCATGCACAGAAGCTGAGTTTTCGGCACTGCGCATGCACACCCATGTGGCGCACCCACGTGGCGTGCAATGTGCACAGCCACATGGCGTGGGAGGAAGCGAACCGACGGCGAGGTAAGTTAGAACCAGAGGTGTGTTCGTCCTGGTTCATCCCGGTTCGCCCGAACCAGTAGCGACCCGCTGGTGATGTCACAGTGATGTCACGTATCCAATTCAGTCGGTGCCGGTCTGTGGGCGCCACCATCTTTTTTTTTTTTAATTTTTTAGATTTTTTTTTAAAAAAAATTTGGGTTTTTTTCTTTTGCGCATGTACAGAAGCCAAGTTTCCGGCACTGCGCATGCGTCGCCATCTTGTTTTTGGCTTTTTTTGGGGGGGGTTGGATTTTTCGGCACTGTGCATGCGCACGCGCGCAAACCCCACGCATGCCCACACGGCGCAGCCACGCAGCGTGGGAAGAAGCGAACCGGCAGCGAGGTAAGTTAGAACCCACCCCTGGTTAGAACCCACCCCTGGCCACCAGTACGGGAGAACCAGTCTGAACCAGCAGCAACCCACCACTGGTGTGTGTGTGTGTGTGTGTGTGTGTGTGTGTGTGTGATGAAGTAGGAGAGAACTCTTGAATGTTGCTGTTTTATGCCACCCTTCCTCCATGTCTACAATCAACTGAACATGAAAGCCATGGGTTGCCTCCTTCATTCAAAAGTAATATGAGAGATCTTTACAAAGCATATAGTGGGTTAAACTTTTTCTAAAACTGAGCTCTCGTGTATCTATGCTAAAAACCAGGATAAAAAAGCAAAAATGTAGCTGCACTTTTGCTTTTTTAATAGATCAGGTATTTTTGTCCTTATACATGATCTAATTTTATCTTTTTTTCACCCATCTTGCTGATTTGAAGTTTGCCTACTATTTTGCAGACATCAAGTATTGCCTTAATATAAGCAAATTCTTTTGTTACCACAGACTTTTGTTAGTCAATTCTTCTTGTCACTTCAATTGCAGATGTCAATAAAGAGGCCTTTAAGCAGTCTCCAAAAACAAGTCCAAAACAAAATCTCATTTGGAGTAACACAATGAGTCCCGTTTCATGTTGTGATGAGCTAAATTAAGTTAAAGCAGTATCCAGAATCCACTGAGATGAACGTAAGGCCAACTCAAGTGGATTAGCAAGGGAGAAGTCCCCGTATTACTGGCAGCTAAAATATATATTATTTAAGGGAGTGTTGCAGTTAAACAGATCCCTTGAATTATCCAGTGCTGGATGCTTCATCCAGCATAGCTAAAATGTCAGCAATAATGATATTCTTTTTCATTTCACAGAGCAGCAACTGTTCCCAGGTCTACCTCCCCCCCCCACACACATCACAGAGAAGGGAAAAACTGAGATAATAAGTGTTGTTTCAGCGATCAAATCAGTTTGGAAACATTCCTGCTGCTTTTTGACAGATGGTGATGGCTAGTCCATTTGTCATAACTGTGGAAAGGCCCTCCCTAAGACTAAACAAAATCATGCATTTTGGACAAGAAACAGAAATTGAACAGATGATGCTTTTTTCTAGCACTTGGGACTTAGCAATAGTGCACTGCTCAGGGCTTTTTCAAAGGTTCCTTGGAAACTCCAGAAATCTGTGGCTGAATGAATGAGGGTGAGGATCTCTATGTTGTGGCTCTTCGTTTCCAGTTTAATCTTTTCAGAGAAACAGAACAACACCAGAAGTAATGGCATGAATTACTGTCATGCCACTGCTGATATTTATTTAATTAATTAAGTTTTACCCCACCATTGTTATTTTATAAATAACTCAAGGCAGCAAATACAGCTAATATTTCTTCTTCCTGCCACAACAACAACAACGATCTGTGAGGTGAGATCCAATACTTCCCAATTGGAATGGGAAATGGGACCTAGTGTTCTCTAAAGCCATGTTTCTCAAAATGAGAACTGGACCTGCTGGAAATAGATTGAAGAAAGCTTTTTCTTTAGTTTATGTTTCAATAAATAGTGTTTATCCCATAGTCTTCAAGAACATGCATGCCCTGCCCTGCTACAAAAACACTAAACAAAAATCTAAGGATATTCCCATCAAATAAGAGTTCAAACTGGACTCAAGGTTGATGGTTTCCACCTAAAATATCTAATTTTATGGTATTCCTAGAGTTTTACTCATATTAGGACTAACAGATTTGTACTGGGGAAAAAAATCAGATGACTACAGAAGCAAAGGTAATAGTACTTTACTACTACCTTTGCTTCCTTAGTCATCTGAATTTTTTCAGTCCAAATCTGTAAAATAAATATATAAGCAAGTTCCCATAAGCAAGTGATTCCAAACTAAACCATTATGCATGTCTGAAAAGTGAGGTGGAAGTGAAAGGCAAATTATAACTATTTGTTTTTGTTCTCTATATCAGCCAATTAAAAGCTCTTTTCATCTCATCAAGACAAAATATACTGTTTATTTCCACTGATAGTATCTTTTGGTGTTTTTTTCTCTAGCAGTAATTTTTCTAATGAGCTACTGAGTAATAGATTCCTGCCCTTCTGGTTCAGAATAAACCTGATTGGCTTAGAAAACCAATCTCTCTTTTTAAATTACGAATACTATATTGTTTGTATGCAGGTGACTGTCACCTCTGGTCACCTCTGGTCTCAGTGACTTTGTACTAGGACTGAATGCTAGTTAACTCTGACATGAAAATAAAAATGATGCTTCATCCATTTCCCTCCTTTTATGTTTCTCCTTTTATCTGAGCTGTTATTGTCAATATTATTTTGTCTGGATCAAGAGATGGAATGACTATACTTCAAACCACTGAGGCTCCAATTACAGCCATGTCCAGGACAAAATATTAGAGTGCCTTCCTTTTCAGAAAACCAGCTATCAACTGTCTTTTGCAGGAAAATCCATGCTATTTCTTCCATTTTGAGAATTGGTTACGTTTCTTCAGTGGCGAAAATGAGATAGTGGCTGTAAAGCAATCCATTTTTTTCAGTGCAAAGTGAAGATTGCTTTATTTATTAGGCATCTCCATTTCTGTTTTAATCATGGAGTTCCCACCTTTGATTAGTTCTGGCTTGCTTTTTCTCAGCTGTTATAAATTTGTTTTTTCAATATAACTCTATCCCTGAATTTTTGAGAAATAAGTCATTCAATTGCTGGCTCCTAAGTATGTGAATTATATAGGATTGTGGCTGTTCATATTTCTCATCGCCTTAGAAATAATCAGACAAACAAAAAGATGGAGCTCCTCCATCTTGAATAATTGTGTAGGAGAACGACATTCCGCAAGTGTAAATTGTCCTGTAATCTTGCTGAAATTCCCATTCTAAGCAACTGGTACATGTGCCAGGATCCTCAACTCCATCCTACCTACCTCTGCTTTAGTATCTCTCTGCTGCCATGCAGCTGCCATCCAGATTTTTGCAGCTGGATCCTCATAGCACCATGATGGTGAACCTATGGCACGCGTGCCACAGGTGGCACGCAGAGCCCTCTCTGCGGGCATGCAAGCTGTCGCCCAGCTCAGCTCCACCACACATATGCGTGCGCCTCCCGCCAGCCAGCTGATTTTTGGGTATCTGCCGCGCATGCGCGGAGGACGGGGTGCATGCAGGAGACGCACGCACATCCGCAGGGGAGGTGGGGGGGTCATGCATGCATGTGTGGGGGTGGGGGAGCGCAGGGGGGCGGTGCCCCCTGCAGCCCATTTTTGGTCCCAGGAGGCTGCAGGGAGGCCTGCTAGGCCCAAAATGCGGTGTGGGGGTGCGGCGCCCCCCCTCGTGGCCTGTTTTTGGTCCCAGGAGGCTGCAGGGAGGCCCAAAACGGGGCAGGGGGGTCACGCGTGCATGCACGGGGTGGGGGAGCGCAGGGGTCATGCACGCATGTGCGGGGTGGGGGAGCACAGGGGCGTGCGCACATGCGTGGGGATGGGGGGAGCACAGGGGGTCACACGTGCATGCGCAGGGAGGCAGGGCACACAGGGGGGTGTCATGCACGCATTGCATTATGGGTGTCAGCACACGCACGCTTTCGGCACACAACAAGAAAAAGGTTAGCCATCACTGTCATAGTCCAAATAAATGCACCCTGATCCATCACATGTATAACAATTCAGGAACCACCCATTCTGAACTGTTACATATTGAGGTATTATTATTATAGCTGCCATGGTAGTTGACAAGGCTTAAATTATACACAATAAATAGGGTATTATGCTGAATGTCTCAAAATGCACTACTTAAGTACTAGTGTTCGAGAATTACAGGCAAGAATACATTCTCATTTGTACTGCCACTCAACGTAACATGAAAATGAAATTCTGCATTCTTTCCGCTTTGAAAGCATCACCTATGAGACTGCTTTGAGCCAAACTGCAGTTACTCGAGACATATGTTTTTTTTACATGAACGGCTTAGGACATATCACATCTTTGCACGAGCACATGGGCAGCATATGTATCAAAGTGCCATATGTTTTCTCTGTAAAAGGAAACTTGGGGAGTCTCTGAGGTTTTGCTCGGCAGCTGCTCAAGTATTCTATTTGGTGACAGAAAGTTCTTTTCTCTCTTCCTTTACTCCTCCAAATGTTCAAACTTGACTGGAACAGAGGTGGGTTCCTGCTGGTTCGGACCAGTTCTATAGAACCGGTAGTAAAAATAGGGACTGGTTCTCTGAACCGGCAGTAACGGCAGCCTGGCCACGCCCCTGAGCCGGTTCTTTTGGCAGCGCCATAGGCGCTGCCATCTTGTTTTTCGCTTCTGCGCATGCACAGCAGCTTTGTTTTAGCACTGCGCATGCGCAAAGCGTGCACAAAGCGTGTGCGCACCCACGCTGTGCGCTACTGAGCAAACCGGCAGTGACAAAAACTGGAACCCACCCCTGGACTGGAACCTCTATGCTGGTACTTGTAATAGTCCCTTCTATTTCACTGCACGCAGCCTCCAATTTCTCAGCCATCAGGATTTTTTTGAAAAAATGTGAAATGACCCCTAGGCCAATTGAGGAGGAGGAATATTGGGAGCAGGTTTTCAGCTGTTTCTTGTTATTGGTCATCAATTCTTTTAGGCAAGACTTTTATATCTCCCTCCTGCTTAAGGTAGCTTTATGAATTTTTAAAGAATTCAAATAACATTTCTGACTTCTTTATGTCGGTTCCAAAAATTGCACTGTTCATTTCAAGGGAGAAATGCACTTTATTTGGGCTTTTAATTTAACCTAGTATTGGGCATTTCTGCATTTTTCCTCCTATCATTCTTCTTCAAACTAAAAACTAAAACTCACATAAGTTCCAAAGCTTTGGGGGAAATGACCTTGGAATCCACATTACATTTATTTATTTATTTATTTATTTATTTATTTGTCAAACATGTACAAGATAGCAGGTATAGGTATAAACATAAACATAATCAAGGTGAATACAGATAGATGAGGACAATAGGACAGTAGGACAGGGACGGTAGGCACGCTGGTGCGCTTATGCACGCCCCTTACAGACCTCTTAGGAATGGGGTGAGGTCGACAGTAGACAGTCTAAGGTTAAAGTATTTTGGGTTTGGGGAAGAAACCACAGAGTCAGGTAGTGAATTCCAGGCAT
>QLTV01001320.1:2405572-2420766 GCA_003457575.1 Thermophis baileyi | reverse complement strand
ATATTTTTTAGGTTTAGTGATTTTTTATAGAAGATGGCAACTCCACCTCCTCTGCGGGTTTCGCGATCGGACCGGTAAACATGATAGTCTCTTACTTTGATAATGGAGTCAGGGAGGGATGCATTCAGCCATGTTTCACAGACAAATATAATGTCGAATTTAGCAGTTTTTAGTAAGAGGAGGAGTTCGGGTATTTTGTTTACGATGCTTCTTGCATTAATTAGCTTGCATTTAAGATCAGCAGTGGTAGATATTGAGGAAGTAAGGGGCGTGCATGATATTTTTTAGGTTTAGTGATTTTTTATAGAAGATGGCAACTCCACCTCCTCTGCGGGTTTCGCGATCGGACCGGTAAACATGATAGTCTCTTACTTTGATAATGGAGTCAGGGAGGGATGCATTCAGCCATGTTTCACAGACAAATATAATGTCGAATTTAGCAGTTTTTAGTAAGAGGAGGAGTTCGGGTATTTTGTTTACGATGCTTCTTGCATTAATTAGCTTGCATTTAAGATCAGCAGTGGTAGATATTGAGGAAGTAAGGGGCGTGCATGCCTAGTTTTGGATGATGAGAGGTTGGTTTTAAATTTTTAAAGACTTTGTTGAAATATATATATTTAATAATAGGATATATATATATCCTATATATCCTAATAATATACACACTATTATAAGCTACTTAGAGTTGTTTAAGTAGAACACACAAATAATTGTAAATGAACACTTTTGAATGTAGCACTGTAGTGCTTTGAGTAGATAGTAGTGCTGGGTTCAAGGAAATCCATATGAAAAACAGTATCTGCTCTTCAAAAAACTAAAACCTTTAAGTTTTCCTCCCAAGCCCTGGATTTTGACATTTTTCTAACTATAGATAAAGATTTGTGATACTATCCCATGGTCTGATGCTTCATTCTTGGGTCATAATGATGAGCTTATGTTTCATTGGCTGTCATACTATTATGAAGAAATTCCTTTCCATCATTCTTGTAGCATGAGAAAATTGCTAGCATATTTCAACTCTTGAAGCTTTCATATCTGTTGGCAGCACGCAAGAAAACTATCTTGGACAAACTTTCAATATTAAATAACTTTAAAAATGTGATCCACACATTGTTTTGGTATGCCAAGCTTGACAGCAATTTCTCTTGGAGAGATATACTGATCGTCTTTAATCAAATCATCAGCCTTGTGTGAAACTTGTTGGTTGCTGTCGTAAGCTGTCCACTTCATTCTTGATCACAGAAATCAGTTATTCCTGATTTACCATCTTTATTCTTTTTCTTTCTTTTTTCTTTTTTGCACAGGGACATACAGTATTCTTATTAATGTATCATCACCATAAACAATCTGTATTCAGCAATGAATTTAAGTCAAAAATTCAATCATAGCACATTGTGATACTCATCAGGCCTCTATTTCATCAACAATAACAACACAACCCTTGCCCACAGCAACTTCCCACCAAGTGAAATGAAAAACAGATGCTAAAGAAAAATATCAGTGTTTCCAGCACATCAGTAATACCATGTATTGGTGACTTATAACATAAGAGGCATTACTTTTCATTCAACCCTCATACAACTGGCATTTATCTTTCTAGAACAGAAAAATTAGATAAGCATTCTTAACTAATACATTCTCTCTTTCTTCTCAAACAGAAAGCCACAGATTTAATTCTGCAGGAAGCTCAGAGAATTATTTAATTTTCGATAGACTCCATAGACTTAATTTTGCTGTAATGGATGGGGGAAATGGAGGAAAGTATTAAAAAAATAGCAATAAAGCAAAGCAAAGATTTTTATTTTGTTACTGACAGCAAACATTGTTTCTCTTCTTGAAGTATGCTGTCTTACAAAACATTCTCCTGGTGATGCATTCGGCATAATCATGAAAGTCTAACACATTTTTGTAAATGGATACTTGTAGGATAAATCTCCTGAGCTCTGAGATCTCTAAAAGTCCACCATCTCTTTCCAGATCCAATACAATCCATCAGTCTATCAGTTATCATACTCTTGCCCATAGCAGTCAAGTTCAATATGTTGTAAATTGATGTGTTCTTCTGATGTGGTAGAAAAAAAGTAATCTAATGATATTTTGTTCAAGATAGGTCAAGTTCAGAAATCCCTACAGAAAGAAATAGGTGCCAATTTTGTTCACCAGGTCCAAGTAGAATCTATTCTCATTGTTGAATAAATTATTCACTCATATTCAATGCTGTTTCAGGAAGGTATAAATTAGCATAAGCATGCAAAACATCTGTAGTTTGCATTTGTGATGTTTTGATGTAACAGATCCAAGGACCAGCTTGCTTCTTCACTCAAATATTTTTTCAGCTATCCTGTTTCTTGATTGCTACTGAACCTCAAATATTCTATTGATCTAGACCAAAGGTCTGTAGTGTTTAGGGGCCAAAAGCTGCATGTGGGCTTTAAATAATATATTTTCCAAAAATGAAAAAAATAAATACATCCATTATTCTATTCTATTCTATCCTAATTTAAGTTAATTAAAATTATTAATTAAATACAGTTAATACGATTGGTGTCAACGTGTTCAGCAGTTCTCCATTTCATTTCATTTGTAAGATAGTAGCAACTTTTGGAGAGAACTTTGAGGATATCTCACCCAATATTTTAGAGTATATATGTGGGTCTCAGGCCTCAGCTTATCATGATTGCATGTTCCACCCATGATTTTCAATCCTGGATATAAGTGATGCCAAAGTATCAGATGAAAAGGCTGATCTTCTGATTTATTTGGTAGGGCTACATGGTCTATGCATAGGGCATAAATTACATAGGGCATATATTACTATTACATAGGGCATAAATTACTATTGCCATATAGAGGCAAATACTCTGAATTTTCTGGATATGAAACAAGGATTGCCATTTTGGTTTTTTTGGAAACAATAGAATGTAAGGGAATTCATTATGTTATAAAGCACTATAGAAATCTTTTCAGATATCCATTGTATTTTGGCCTTTATCCACAACTCTGCCACCCAAATCATTAAACTCTCTTGACATTCTGACAATATGCCATTTCACCTTAAATATCTGCTCTGGCTTCCTGTCTGCATCTGGGATCAGGACAAGCCCTTTATTCTTAACTTCACGCACAATGAAATCTTGCTCTCCCTTCCAGTTTGCTCTCGTCGACCAGTTCATACAGACGGTTCATTATATTCTCATATTCCAGTGGGTATTCTCATGCTGCCTTCAATCCTCCAAATCCAATATCCCAAGCCATCTGAAAACGTCCTACTGTTTCTCCTTTTATTCTCGGAATAGACTCCCCATATACTTTATTTTGCTGAGCAAATAGTAGCATCAGAAGGGACATCTGAGACTTGGAGAATGAACTGGGAGAGAAGGGTCATCATCACCCCTTCCATACCCTCCTCATGACTGCATCTATATGTTTTAAGTTGGCCATCAATCATAAACATACATTTTTATGGTTGTCATGTCCAATAGCCACCCTTTATCATCAGTCCTAGGCCAAACATCTTCGGTTTCAAAGCCTATTCCACAAGTTCTTTCCTTCTCCCCCGCCCCCAGAACTGTGGACACATTGCAAAATGCACATTTTTTTCTGACACAGAGATTAATGCGCTTCCTTCACTCCAATGTGCTTGCTGAATGGAGGAAGCCAATCATTTATAAAAACAGGAGGTTAATGTTGGGGCAAATGGTGAGACATCAGGGTAAGCCCAGACTGCACATAGACAGGGGGCATCAATTAAAAAATGGTGTTGGGGGGGGCAGCGTATTCAGTGTTACAGGCCCATGTGTTGAAGTGAACAAAAAAGCTTTCTTTCTGACTCTGCCCAAGGGAAGCTGGGCTGGTTTAACCAGGGTATGAAAAGCCATGATCTGCGTCAGAGAGGCTGCAAGGCAAAAAAAAAAAAAAAAGAACAAGCAAAGACAGCACTCTGGAGCTGAATGGAGTCTGAATTTGCTTATTCTACAATCAATGTAAACTGACCAGATATTTTAGGCTACCACAATCAGCTTCTTCATAATAAATCTGCAAGAATTTGCCCTTTTAAGAATTGAATCTAGGTTTTGGTCCTATATGAATAAATCTGTTGAAACCAATAGCAATAGCAATAGCAATAGCAATAGCACTTAGACTTATATACCGCTTTATAGTGCTTTACAACCCTCTCTAAGCGGTTCACAGAGTCAGCATATTGCCCCCAACAATCAGGGTCCTCATTTTACCCACCTCAGAAGGATGGAAGGCTGAGTCAACCTTGAGCCGGTGAGATTTGAACCGCTGAACTGCAGCTAGCAGTCAGCTGAAGTAGCCTGCAGTACTGCACTCTAACCACTGTGCCTCCTCGGCTCTAGAAGTTTGATTTATTTTAATGGATCTACTTTCCAATTCTAGAGTCTTGATAATTACCTTTTCAGAAGGAAGATAGATGATAGATGATAGATGTTAAATGATGGATGGATAGATTGATGGCTGGATGGATGGACAGGCAGAGAGACAGATGGATCCCCAAGAAAGTGAGCTAATTACTTTTCTTCATTGACTGTTCAATTGACTGTTCTTCACCAGTCAGTTCCCCAACTGAGGCAAATGGCTCATTTAAAGGCAATTTGGTTTTTGATCATATACAGTAGATCATGTTGCAGCACTGTCATTTTATTATTGTGGCAACAACAGCCTTAAGGTACCAGCCAAGAGATAGATTGTGTGCAGCCTACTATAATCCATGTATTGAGAGGCATTCATTTTTAGGGTACTTGGACTATCCATGTGAAAAACAGAGAAATGATGATGCTATCATAAGCCGATATTCACAAAATAGCAAATGTATTAATATTACCCAAAAGCACGATACAGTACAACTCAGTTTCCATGGACCGAATCATGTTGCTTGATTAAAGAGAGCATGCTCTTCAGAGTCCGGAATCTGCTGCCAGGTTTCCCTAGCTATGAGATGTGATGAGGCCTCTGAGGGGAAAAGAGAATCATGCATGGGAATATACTGGATGAATAAAGAAAACATTATTAGGGATTTGTGCGTTCAAAAGACTGCTATAGCAGCACATTGTCTAGCAGAGTAAATTTGACATCCTGAAAGAATCTAGAACATTTTTAAAAAGTGGGTTTTTGTGTGTGCCTGTGTGTATGCATATGTGTGAAAGTGAAGAGGAACTAAAGAGCGTCTTGACGAAGCTCAAAGAGGAAGAGTTCAAAAGTTGGCTCGAAACTCAAAATTAAAACAACGAAGTTCATGGCATCCAGTCCCATCACTTCCTGGCAAATAGAAGGGCAAGAAATGGAAGCAGTGACAGATTTTATTTTCATGGGCTTCAAGATCACTGCAGATAGTGACTGAAGCCATGAAATTAAAAGATGCTTGCTCCTTAGGAGGAAAGCTATGGCAAACCCAAATAGCATATTAAAAAGCAAAACATCACCTTGCCAATAAAGGTCCATATAGTCCAGTTTTGGTCGCCATGATGTAAAAAAGATGTTTAGACTCTAGAAAGAGTGCAGAGAAGAGCAACAAAGATTATTAGGGGACTGGAGGCTAAGACATATGAAGAACGGTTGCAGGAAGTGGGTATGTCTAGTCTAGTGAAAGGAAGGACGAGGGGTGACATGAAAGAAGCAATGGATGGAAACTAATCAAGGAGAGAAGCAAACTAGAACTAAGGAGAAATGTCCTGACTGTTAGAACAATTAATCAGTAGAACAACTTGCCTCCATGTGAATGCTCCAACACTTTAAGAAGAGATTGGACAACATTTGTCTGCAATGGTATAGGGCTTCTTGCCTGAGAAGGGAGTTGAACTAGAAGATCTCCAAGGTCTCTTCCAACTCTGTTGTTCTGGTCTGTTCTGTTCTGTTCTGTTCTGTTCTGTTCTGTTCTGTTCTGTTCTGTTCTGTTCTGTTCAAGTCAAGTCAAGTCAAGTCAAGTCAAGTCAAGTCAAGTCAAGTCAAAGCAATGGTGTTCCCAGTATGGCTGTGAGAGTTAGATCAAAAGGAAGGCTGAGTACCAAAGAATTGATGCTTTCGAATTATGGTGCTGGCGAAGACATTGGAGATCCCTTTGACTGCAAGGAGACCAAATGAGTCAATCCTAAAGGAAATCAACCCTGACTGTTCTTTAGAAGGGTAGATACTGAAGCTGAAGCTCAAATACTTTGGCCATCTACGGTAATGAGAAGAGAGGACTCATTGGGAAAGACCCTGATGTTGGGAAAGACTGAAGACAAAAGGAGAAGGGGACGGCAGAGGATAAGATGGTTAGATAGTGACATTGACACAATGAACATGAATTTGGGCAAACTCAGGGAGACAGTGGAGGACAAGGGGGCCTGGTGCGTTATGGTCCATGGGATCGCAAAGAGTCAGACACATGACTTAGCAACTGAACAACATGTGTATATGCATATAACCTGGTATACTGCAGGATTTATGATCCATTATGGGGTTATACCTAAAAAAAAAATGACTATAAGTGGCATTAAAAAAACTCAGTGGTTTTATTGGCAAAAACAATTCTTGGTGTTTGAGTTTATATTTTAATGTCTACTATGGGAACAAGGTTGAGACTCAATGATCAGAATTTGTACCACCATGAAGCAATTCCTGAACAACTGAGACCCAGTCCCAGCATAGAGCGCCACTGTTTTATATTTCAGGGTCAGACCAAAGAGGCTCATTCTAGAAATATGTGAACCCTGATGTGATCAGGCAGCTGGCGGAGTGTAGGCATTTCTTGTTCCTCACAATGCCAAAGGATAGTTTATCAGATAGTTTCCTCTGACAGGCTATTTTTCTTCAAGGCAAACATAAAATGGTCTGAAAGATAACGCCTTTTAATCAAGTTCACACTGTAGCTAATGGGCTGGGTGTCCTTACAGAAATCTTTCTTTTGCCCCTGGTTTCCCCAATCAGCTGATCAGTCAGCATACACCCTACCATTTCCTTACATTCTGTCCAAATTCCCACCGTTCTCTGTCTAAACTTGGCTGTCTGGGCTTTTCCTGCCAGTTCTGCAGACTTCCACGAATGCAGCCAAAGCCAAGGGTTGGAGTATAGAGATAAGGTTGAAGTGAATTCACAAGTGGCTTTGAAAAGGCTTTCAGTCCACCCTGATTCAGCCAGACACTTTCTGCTGTAACTAAGACCACATCTATCGGTACTCACCTCCGAGATCTGCAAAGGAGGAAATCCTGCTGACAGCTTGCCTAGACAATTACACCCTTTGCCATGTGTGCTTATGGTTAGGAAGTTTATCTTAATAGCCATCTATTCCCTGCCTTTTTGTAATGTAAATCAATTGCAGAACCTCGACCTCTAGCTTGTCATTTATAGGAGGACCCAGCCTAGCTGTGCAGTTTTCCATGTTCTTTGTTTAAATCCTGGAAATGGGCAAGGAGGAACTTCCAACAGGATAAGAAAACCAAATGCTGAGACTATGAGGACTTGAGAAGTCACAAAACCTTTGAGAGATATTGGCCAATGATCTAAAATGCAGAAGGCAATTCAAAATTATATATGCTGTAGTGGTAAAGGTAACGTCTGGTAATTCTGTAGACGCAATAATAATTCTTCGTTGCCTTATTCCAGGACATTTGTTTTAATTCCTTGACTAACTTAGAACTGTAGCATTCCCTGTTTGCTTCTAATTGAAATATTAACAGCTTGAATATGTACATCAGTTTTCCTTGAAAGCAATTTGCAGGAAGAAAGATCTTCTAGGTAAGAGACTGGCATAGAGCTCTTCCAAAGGTCTCTATTCTCCAGAGGAGCACAAAAAGGATAGTTAAGAATTGCACTAAGTTTCATTTCTTTGTGGGTATGTTAGAGGGTTTTCCCACTCGTTGGTTTTATGCTGCTGGACTCTTGGGTGTCAAATAGCTGGAAATGAAATCAGTGTATGAAATCCTTTCCCGGATTTCAACTGCTTCCTCTGCTTTGACCATCACAATAGGGGGTAGTTCTGTCTAGATTGCATTTTCCATGGCCTTTGATTGGGGATTAACTTATTTCTTTGCTCTTCCTACCTTTCCAAGCCCCAATTGCTTTCTTGTCCATGGATGAGCCATGAAGGGCAGGTGGCTTCCTCAATAGCTGTTTTTTATGAGCACCCCCACCTTTCTCATTGACATACTTACTGACATTTCTTTATACTTGACTGTTTATCATCTGAGGAGGGAGGGAGGGAGGGAGGAAGGAAGGAAGCAAGCAAGCAAGCAAGCAAGCAAGCAAGCAAGCAAGCAAGCAAGCAAGCAAGCAAGCAAGCAAGCAAGCAAGCAAGCAAGCAAGCAAGCAAGCAAGCAAGCAAGCAAGGGAGACTGAATTGCTTTCAGCCTTGTCTAGGTTTTTTCTGTCCTATGTAGCTTTAAACGCTAGTAATTAATTTTAATTGCAGTAAACCCACAGTGCCCTTCTAGCACACCAATCATCTAAGCATTCTTTTGCTATTTGATTACAGTTGTTGCTTTCCAACAACTCTGTTGAGTACTGAATGCAAACAGAAAGGAAGGTAGGTCATCATGTCCTTGATCGATAAAGCTGTGTGGCCAAGCAAAGTTTTACTATTATTCTTGTCAATTGGCCTAAAAAGAGAAATGGGCAGAATGCTGGCCAGTTTCAAAGGATAGGATAGGATAGGATAGGATAGGATAGGATAGGATAGGATAGGATAGGATAGGATAGGATAGGATAGGATAGCATAGCATAGCATAGCATAGCATAGCATAGCATAGCATAGCATAGCATAGCATAGCATAGCATAGCATAGCATAGCATAGCATAGCATAGCATAGCATAGCATAGCATAGGACAGGACAGGACAGGACAGGACAGGACAGGACAGGACAGATATTTTTGCTGTGCTACTGATGCAATTTTAAAAAGTTCAGTGTTCATGGAAGGCAGTGGCTAGTGTCTGGAAGAGAAGGGGTTTTCCTGCCACAATGCACAGTAGCCAGCTGGAATACAGTTGGAAAACATTACTTTTGTCACATAGCAGGAAATGATAGGTGGAGGAGGTTGACCTTCCTAGTGGACTATGTGAATAGAGGATGACAACATGTGTTTCTGCTTTCAAGAAATGGCTAGTGGCCTGTACTCATGCTGGGCAGTCTGGCCATGAAGATCAGCCTCAAATCTAATTTAATCATTTTCTCTATAGGACTCAAACATTGTTTGTTTTATGCAACAAGAAACCTCTGTCCATCCAAATTGCTCTGAATATGCGCAAAGCAGCATTGGTTTGTGCTGTCCTTAAAGTTTTATTCATTTTGTATATCCTTGTTTATATTTCCACTGGAGGTTCTTTTAAGGTGCTGCCTGCAATGTTAGCAGCTCAGATTTTTATTTTCTCCATCACTGATTGTTTTGAGTGAAACTCTTTAAATGTAAAAAGGAAAGTTTGTATATTCTCTTTTCTCCTTTTGGAGAACATAAAGCTTGATTCTGATAGCTCAAGTGAGATAGTTTTATCTCCCTACAACTGAGAGAGCCAGAAGATGCTGATTTCTCTAGCCACCTACCTCAATACTTATAAGGTCAGGAGTTGGAACTATAGAAGTTAGTTTGATAGAGAAGAATATTTGCCGCTCTGGGTTCAAATGAGGGGTCCTTGGTGCTCTCTGAGCTTGGTTGTTTTCTTTCATTACCCAAATTAGGTGACATCATCAGTGCATGATGAAACACCTGCAAGAAAACAACCAAACTCAGAGAGCACCAAGCACCCCACAAAACTAACTTCCTTTGTTAATATTTCTCCCTCTTTAATTGCTAGAAAGGCTCACTGAATGTAGGGATCCCATTTCTCCCATGTGTTGTGTTTAATGGGGAGACAGATGACATCAATGGCCCTGTTTGCCCACCTCAAGGATGGTACTTTATAAAATGTGTGTTGATATATGTTGGCTCTTCCCTGCAACTGAACAGTAATTTAGTTAATATGTTTAGTTTAATAATTCTGAATTAATAAGACACTTCTGTACTCCAAGGAAGGAGACAAGGGCTAGAGCAGGTAGAAAATTTCTAGGAGATGAGTTTCTTCCTTCTTTCCCTTTCTTCCTCCTTTCCTCCCTCCTTTCTTTTTGTCTAGAAACAGAGCTCAGGATTAAGTTTTTCAAGATGATTTTGGGGTAAGGACCATGGCCAAATGCGTAAATGACACCAGATTAATCTGGATGATAAAAAAATAAAAATAAAACATGGATCGCAAGGAGTTCCAAAAAGATCTTTCTAATTTGTGTGAAAAATGAAAGCTGCAGTTTGACATAAGCATACAGTGATGCAAGTCGGGAGGGTGGGGAGAAATCTGTCTATTTTCACATACACCCTGTGTGGTCTCAGCTTATGTTGATTGACTAGGAATGAGATTTAGTAATTGTGACAGATTGCTCAATAAAAACATCAGTTCAGAGGACAGCAGCTATTAAAAAGATGAAATCAGTGTTAGGAGTCATGAGGGGAAGGATCTAAAATACAACTGCACTTATAAAAAATGTCAGGAGCGACCATATTTGAAATATGCAGACATGACTTTGCAGATGAAAAATAGGCAGATCAGGAAAGTGAAAAATGATTGAGAGAATGGAGGAACCATGTTCAAATCTGGAACTCTTTAGCTCAGCAGAGTGGAAGGAACACAACAGGAATGTATAATGAGTGGATGTAGCCATGTTTTGCATCTCATAATACAAGAATATTGGATTATTCCATGAACCATCTGTCAACTGTGAAGCGAACCTGGCTGAGGCCATCTTTGAGGCTTCAGGGTTGCCACAAGGAAGAAGAAGGGACAGGGAGGGGGGAAATAGATAGCTGGGGTTTTGTAGTCAAAACAAAAAGTTTTCCTGTGGGAACCAAGGACATTCCAACAGGTGGCTGAGGAGAGGAGGAGTGGAGTAACCAAGCAACCGGCCAGCACCTCTATTGGACAATGTGACTGATGACTTGGGGGATGGGGGAACTTTTACTTTTCAATCAGTAAAAACCGTGGGAACTTTCAGAGTCAGTTTTCACCAGTTGTGCCAATATGATATATCCAATAAATTGTTCTTTGAGGAATCTACCTGCCTCGGAGTTCTGCTTTCTATGGGTGTATTACTTGGAATGCTGACACCATCATAGTTGGGATTAAAAAGCATCTCATCACACTATACATATTTTACAAGGTGTTCATGGTCAGAAAATGTGGGAATGCCTATCCGATTCCATTACTTGAAAAAAAGAATTTTATACATTCAGGGAGACACTTGTGATATGTGCTCGAGGATCAGTGACAGCATGCCTCTGAAGAGAAAGCTTCATAGCTTGTTAGCCGTTTTCCAATAGGCAGCTGACTGACAGCTATGAGAAAACAGATAGTAGATTAGCAGCCTCATCGATCAGCATCATCCATATATTTCCAAACTTGAACTTTAGCATCTGTCCAGACCACATTGACTTTCCTTTTGACAGTCTAATTTGTTATGATACTGCTCTGGAGTTATTACACTTACTTTGGGTCATGGTTACACATAACACCACTGTCCACCTTGCCATTGCACATTTGTTAGTTTTGCCTAAGCCACAAAGGAGTTCGTTTTTGGTATGACCCAAACTTATTCCAGGCTGAATTAACTGGGTAAAATGTTAAAATGATCACAAACCATGTTTATGCTATCTGGTTAGTCAAGGTTAGAAACTGTGTGTGTGTGTGTGTGTGTGTGTGTGTTCCCTGTATTCAAACAACATGCTTAATTATTGTTTAGTTACAGGGAAGTGCCAACAGGTATCAGCACACATTTTCTATGGTTAACTACCATCCTTGTGGTGAGCAAACAAGGCCATGAAATGTCTTATAATATATATAAAACAGGTGTGGGACCTTATCAGGAATTCCAGACCGAAAGGGGGCAGGAGAAGAGAGAAAGAGAGAGAGAGGAAGAGAGGAAGGGAGGGGGAGGGGGAGGGGGAGGGAGAGGGAGACTTCAGCACTTACATGTTTTTAAAAGGAAATACTTTAGTTTGCCTTTTTCCTTACTTGACATCAATATGTGGTGATTTAAAATAAGTATAATAGTGAATGTGAATCAAATTTCTAACAGATCAGTGTTGGCTGTGTTCACATAATTTGCTAAGACTTAACTAGGATCACCAAATAAACCCTAACTGGCTGAATTCATCTATAATACTACATTTTTACTTAGGATTCAAACACTCAGTTGTATAAATGTCCCAGTTCACAATTACATTAAGGCAAAGTTTGTTTTAATTTGTGGCACAGCGCATTGTGGCCTGGTTCATATACTGTGTTAATTCATAAGTCATGATTTGCAAATCACTATGGCTAGGCAAAAACCAAAACCAATGCCTTTACTGTTTTAGTTCAGTGTGTGTTACAAACCAAAATGAAATAAATTTACAATGGAATGAAAAAAAAATTATGAAATTGTCATAATAGGACTATTAGATCAATGGTACAAAAGTCCAGGCAGCCTCTAGAGCAGGGTTGTCCAATGTTGGCAACTTTAAGAATTATGGACTTCAACTCCCAGAATTCCCTAGCCAACCAATGTGAAAGCTGAAGTTCACAAATCTTAAGGTTGCCAAGTTTGGACACCCCTGCTGTAGATTATAGCAGAAGGATAAGGAAATAGCTATACAGAAACAGCTGTATGGTTAAGATACAGCTGCCCACCTAGTGACCTTTTTGATTTTTATAGCTGCATGGAAGCTCCATTCTATATTTTCACCTGCTATATTTCAAAAGACTGTGAAAGACATACAGAATTAGGCCAAATGCCTTTTCTCTCTTTTCATTCTGTACCTCACCATTGGCTTCATACATTTCCATGCTTTGTTTTATTTATGGCTGTTGAATGAGTCATAGTGGTCTGGTTCACACATAATTCTCAGCCACAAATTATTTTACAAAAATATGATTTAATACATCACACAAGCAATAATGGGTTTTTCTGGTTTTCACTTAATGCAACGTATGAATACAACCATTGTGGTTAATGGCTTAGTATGAAATCTAAACACAGCTAACAATAGCTTCGCACAGAATGTGAACAATCTAGAAACAAATTTTTCAATTTGCAATAGTAATTCCACAGGTAAAAAGTCAACTGTTCCATATCCATCCATTATGTCTTCCTGATCAGTGGTGGGATTCAAATTTTTTTACTATTGGTTCTGTGGGTGTGGCTTGGTGGGCGTGGCTTGGTGGGCGTGGCAGGGGAAGGTTACTGCAAAATCCCCAATTTCCTCCCGATCAGCTGGGACTCGGGAGGCAGAGAATAGATGGGGCGGGGCCAGTCAGAGGTGGTATTTATTGGTTCTCTGAACTACTCAAAATTTCCGCTACCAGTTCTCCAGAACTAGTCAGAACCTGCTGAATCCCAACTCTGTTCCTGATGATATGTATTCATGCATTAAGAATAGCATCAGGTGCATCTTTATGAAATGCTAAGATAGCTGTATTTCTTCAGCTTTTGCCTAGGCACATTCCTACCCACTTCACAGTTCAAACATCAATGCAAATTGGGCAAAGTGTTAACTCCTAAATCCATAATAATATCTGAAGCTCAGCAAAGTCTTTATAGCTGTATGGTAAAGTGCTTAACTTCTAATTTATTGTGTTTGTGAAGTACAAAGGGAAATTGTAATGAGCTTAATATGTTGTTTCATGATTATGGAATCTTCTTTCTTTTAATAAAAGCATTATTTTACAAATATAAATATAGAAGAGTTCCCACCAATTATTATCTTAATGTATCTTGTAGACTGTGGACTGCAGAAACAATTGCTCTCCCTAATTGCCAGATTAGCAATTAGCTTGGAGTTCAGTTCCAAAATTCCTACGCAATATAGGAAGATTACTTATGCAAAGCCAATCATCATTGCTCTGAGTTTCCACAAATGCAATATAGAGAATGCAACATGGACTGAAACTTGGTCATTAATGGTTCATTCACCCACCTTTCTCTCCTCAGTGACCCAAAAGTCAGCCATGTTTTTGGCACAGGAGACAGAAAATCTCAGGAGCATGAACAGATCAAGCAAATAAAGCCACGATGGTAAATAATCAGCAATTTTCTCTCTAAGAGAACTTTATTGTTTTCATTTGGGATTTCAGAGTGTCTGCCTTTGCAATAGAAGGACAGAGAACTACAGTTCCCTTTTGTTCCTATGAGAATCATCAGCTTCCTTGCTTCATAAGGTCAACATTCCTATGGACCTCATGGAAATGACCTTCTAGAAGGAAGCAACCAAGTACACAGACCAAAGTGGAGGGAGGGAGGGAGGGAGAGGGGGGAGGGAATACAGCTACTGTTCTCTAGGCAGCCAGAAAAGAAATAGCCACAAAAGTACAGCAACCCAGGGCTAGATGAGAAGCCAATTCTGCAATGGCCAATCAGAACCCTGCAGACCACCAACCACCAATCATCCCCTAGGGAGATACACCTGGTGGGACCCAGAAGAAGAGCCTTCTCCGTGGTGGCCCCCTCTCTCTGGAACATCATCCCCACAGAAATTAGAATGGCCCCACTCTAGCACTCTTCCGGAAGGCGCTGAAAACCTGGTTCTGCCAGTGGGTCTGGGGGACCCAGAGCGGGATGGAGCCCATTAAATGGCTCGTGTGAGGTGCTGTCACTGTGGCGGGGTGGTGGTGATTTTAGTATATTAATTTATTATATGACTCTTATTAGTTTTATTGTTTTTATATGGGGTTTTATATTCTGTAAGCCACCTTGAGTCACCATGTGCGAATAGGCGGCAATATAATTTGAATTTAAATTGAATTGAATTTATTAAATTTGTATGCCGCCCAACTCCCAAGGGACTCTGGGCGGCTCACAGCAATATAAAAAACCATTAAAAGAAAACGTAATAAATACATTTATAAACAGTTAAAAAAACTCATTCACACCGTTTCATGGCCGGATCTCGCCAATTACAGGAGGCGAGATCAACGGCCCCAAGTCTGCCGGAACAGCCAGGTCTTCACCGCTTTCCGGAAGGCATTTGAATTCTGAATTCTAATGCTACAGTGGCAAATAGGAAGGCTAAAATAAAATAGGATTCATTAGGATCAGATCAGTTTGTTCAATCATTTTATGTGAAAATACTTGAGTATAGCAAGGACATGAACAATCATTTCAGAGAGGGAGAGGGAGAATGAAGCAGCTGTTATCCACTTG
>QLTV01001320.1:2374206-2395909 GCA_003457575.1 Thermophis baileyi | reverse complement strand
CTTGTTGTCTGTTTGACAGGAACGCAGTTATCCAATCATGTAGGGGTCCAGAGATGCCATAAGATTTTAGTTTCAGAAGTAGTTTGTCGTGTACCACTGAATCAAAGGCTTTACAAAAGTCTATGTAAATTGCGTCTATTGCTTTACCCTGATCGAGTTGTGTAGTCCATATGTTTTTGCAGTGTAGGAGTTGCAGATTACAGGATAATTTTTTCCTGAAATCAAATTGTTTGTTAGAAAGTAGGTTGTTAGTTTCTAGGTGGAGGGTAATGGATTGGTTTATGATTGATTCCATGACTTTGCAGGTGATGCAACATAATGAGATTGGTCTGTAATTTTCGACGTTGCTGGGATCTCCTTTTTTTTTAGTAGTGAGGATGAGGAGGGCTGTTTTGTTTTAACCTGTCTAGTTGGTGAAGTGCTTTCCCCCTTATCTTGGCAGATACATTAGCAAACTGAAGGATAGCTTTTGGGATTTCTTGATACCAGTGGTGGATAAAGTAGATTTGAAAGTGCATCAGCACAGGGGAGACACTTACATCTTTAATATGTGAGAAACACAGGCAGATGTCCATTGTTAAGTGAAACTGAAATACATTAACTCCTCACTTGACAATTTCTATGTGTATTTTTATTTGGTCTGTTAGATTTACATCGTGTCTTTTCTTCAGGAGCTCAAGATGATATATACACTCTTTTCTGCCATTTTTCTCAACAATAACTCTCGGAGATAGTTAGGCTATGGGAGAGTAACTGACCTAGAGTCTCCCACTGAGCTTCCACAATTAAGACTGAATTTGAACCTGAGCCAAGTCTAATGCCCCAATCGTTCATACAAGTTTTCCTATTCATAAAAGGAAATCAAGTCTATACTGAAAGCACATTTTCTTATGACAATTGCTAGTCTGTGGCTAAGCTGCTCTTTAATACCAATAAGTTTTGCCTGTCATTTGAATTATTTGCTTGTGGTTGAATTCTCTTTTTTGAATGATTTAGTGCCCATATGTTCTGAGTTGACAGCTGTGGATTCATCCATTACCATACAAATTTGAAACTCAGGACTAACTACATGTTCTGTATATTATGTACTGTGCAGCTGATCCTCATTTTTTAAGCTTTCAAGAGCAGGCCTGCAGAGCAAAGAAGGTTTTTAAAACTTCCTTACTGCGGGAATTTCATTCCTAAAATTCCAACCATCCTATATGAGTAAGAAGGGTGTTGGTGTCTGTGTGTCTCCTTTTACAATAGCATCCATTTGCAATTCACTCCTGATATTTATTAAAAGTTTAAACAAACAAATACAGGGCTTGCTGCTGCACCCTGTGTAATTCATGCAACATGTAGTTTGATCCTCTCCCTTAATATTTCCCATATGTACAATTGATAAATTGTGAGCTGTAAACAGTAAAAGCAATCTGATGGTGGTGGATCCAATTACCCAGAGATGATGGGGTCCCCTTTGCAGAATGTGTTTAAGTGAAAGCTCATCAACCCCTCTGTCTGGAATGCCTTCAGTTGGATGCCTGCATTCATTAGGGGGCTGGAGTCAATAACCTGAATGGCCCTTCCTAACTCTACAATGATCTGATTCTGTCCTATGGGTTGAACCGCTTGGGCTGTTGCTAACACAGGACATTATTTTGCAGCTTAGATCATTTGTTTTGGTTGATTTCTATCAGTCGTCTTTTCCTGATGGTCTGGTAAATTCTACACCTGGATCACACCTGTCTTCTAAAGACCAGCAACTTTTGTCTTGGATATGGAAACCAAAATCTTGCCAAGAAAACTGCAGGGACTAGTCCAGGCAGATACCAGGAGTCAACAATGACTCAAAGGCACATAGGCACACAAAGCTGAAATAAAGGACCAAGGAAATATATATGTATTAACATTAGAAATGCACATACAGTACATAGCTGTTACAATATTGGTATTTAAGTTCTTTCCCTATTTGAATCTAACCACTGAGGAAAACAGGCCTTCGAAAAATCTTTTTTCCTGCCTTGTTCCTATGACATTGCTTTCCTCTTGTCCTGATGAATGAAAGAGGCTTAACTTGTTTTTAGCTTTACCGTATTAGTGGTACAATAGCATTTCCCCCATTTTCTGATACCATTCAAAAGCACCCTTAAAGTATCTAAAATCTTGATCAAATATTATGACAGAGGGAAATCGGGTGATTGGCAATGACCGAGAACCAAGGCAGGGTGGGAATCAGCCATGGAGCATGAGAACAAATGTTATGTTTCTGCTAACTCAGGAATGAGTAGCTAGCAATAGTACGGAAAGGCCCTTAAGAATCTGTTGCTTAAAAAAATAGAGCTGGTTAGGAATTGAATATGGTGGACATTGTTAGACTCTTAGAAATAGTTTCTTTGGCCAGAGCAGGAGTAAAGGTTGGCTTTGAAGGGGTTCAGGCTTCAAGGCAAATATTTATATATTTAAATTATTGCCAGATGTTTCCATTTCTTATCTTTGCCACTGCATCATGTCTGTTTGGGCCGGGTTTTGACACACACCCCTCCCACAGCTCTGGAGATATGTACAGCTGATTGGAACACAGTCAGTTCCATGGACTTAGTGAGGTGGGGGGTGGAAAATAGAACCCCCTTCTTAGAACCAGAAATCTATAGTGAGGACCAGCCCTTGTCGGAAAGTATCTGGAACTGAGATTCTGAGCCAAATGAGCAATAAGGAAACTTGTTAACATGGATCATCCACCAAGGCTTGTGTATAAAATTGAATACATGCAGTCCTGGAATTCAAAAGAAGAAACATTTCTGTTAGCATTCAAAGCATCTCAGGGCTGGCCAGTTTTCTCTTCTCTGTTTGGCTTTGCCAGAGATCCTAACCCTTCCCAGAGTGTGTTTTCAGAATGCTTAAGCATGGGCTTCATATACACTTTTGAAGTAAGCCCTTTCAAAATATAGATGGCTAATGTCTTCAGTATGGGCGAAATATACCATATGCTGCAAAAGAAAAGAGCCTCTGTGCTATTAAAGTTTCAGCTCGGCCCTTCTCCTCCCTCTCCTCTCACCTCCCCCCCCCCACTCTTCCTTCCTCTGCTCCAGCTCAAGCAACTAGGAGGGAGCGAGAAAGAAGAAAAGAGACCCAGTTGCTCTGAGATTCAGACGGACGTGGATGAAGAAGGACGTTTCTGCTTGCAGGCATAGTAGCAGCCCAGGAAGCATCATTTTACTACTGCAGGTAAGAGGACAGAGCAGAAACTAGAGGGCAAACTTTTCTTAGGACAGTAAGCTGGAACTTGACTGGGGGAAAAGTGCAGACATTAAATGGCAGACAGATGTTTGGTGTGCTTCACAAAGGTACGGGAGGGAGACAGATGGAGAACTGTATTACTTTATCTCATCAGACTCATGCTATATTGGGCAAGGGTTGGAGATGCCTTCTTCATGGACTATGCTTCATCAGTAGCATGGGACAGATTATTATTTTTGCCTTGCCTCTCTCACCTGGATTGCCTCTCATTAGGTGAAGGCAATGGAATAAAATTGGGGAATATCCGGTTTGCCGGAACCACTCAGCACAGTCCTCTGGAATCTATTACCAGATGGAATGTCATGTAAGTGTGCACACTCATGCATGAAGTGTGTTTTATGTTTAAACAAGAAAAAAAGAAGAAGAGGACAATCTTTAGTATGAGATGCAGGTCTGAATTCAGCTTCATGCCACTATGCACAAAATCCGTTCTACTACATTTAATTCAAAATAAATGGTTGAAAGGCACTAGCATGTCCCACTGGGCTTGCTAATTTGGCAAATATTATTATCATGATTAGCCACTGTTCGGATTGTATTATAAATCATTCTATAAAAGGCAAAATTAAGTACTAGTGGATTAATTGAGGCATTCTCTGTGAAAAATGGGTGTAGAATATCAACCCAACTTCACCACTCTCCTTAATTTCCTCTTCTTCCTCCTCCTCTTTTTCCAAACTCAAGATGGTTTAAAGAGTCCTAAGATTTTTGGGAATGGCTTGGAAACATCCCTTCCCCCTTTGGGGCTGTTGAAGGTGCTGACATGTATCATCCTGATAAAAGGCCTGTTCTGGTCACTGTTAAACCAACAGCGTCCTTTGACTTGTCTGACATGTCAGCAAACTACAGTAGCTGTTGTCAGAAAAGAACTGGATAAAAAAAGATGGAGTGGAAAAATAAAATCTAGGGATGGGAATAGCCACAAAGAAAGATTAAAACTACCATGCCAGAAACTCTACAAAGCAGCATTCTCTGGAATTGTCTTTGTTGTTGTTTGGCTTTGCTTTCTTCCATAACCATATTAATAATAATACAAATGGTACAAATGATGCCAAAGAGAAATATCTCCAATTCTAAAATAATCATTCGTTCATTCATTCATTCATTCATTCATTCATTCATTCATTCATTCATTCATTCATTCATTCATTCATTCTTAATACAAATTCTCCAGCATGTTTCTGCTGAACCATGGATTAATCCAACTAATTTAATTCTTTCCAGCTCTATGTTAGACAAAATAATTTTGCCTTTGAAGTGCTACCTTGAATGTGGAGCGGGGGAAGAATTGAGAGATGTGCAATCAGTGCTGGAAACAAATACCTCCAGATCAAATAAATTAGTTCTATTGTTTGAATGATGTGAAAACCATCTAGTACTTTTGATCTGTCTTTCTTCTTCTCTGGTCTTCTCATTTTTCCTTAAAGGCCATCCCTGTTTCACTCAATTCAGTTTTGAACAGAATTTAACAGAGCTGGAATTACCTCTCATTTCCTCTCTAGAGATACATTGTATTTATTTAAACATGGTTAGTCCAGACAGCCACCAGGAACCAACACTGACTCAAAGGCACAACCCCCCCTCCCGTCCTATTTTAGTATGTTATTTATTCAATGTCTCTCTATCACATTTTATAAGAAAGAAATTAGCATGTACAAAATGTAATTAATTCTTTCTTCATTCCACTTTCTGTCCAATGAACCTCAGAATGGAATCCACAATTCTTCTTGCATGTGTCTGTATGATAGATCACTTCAGTCCTGCATGTTCAGTTAAGCTGAGAGAAAATAATTGAGCAAAAGACATCTAATACACTTTTGATTGTAGATTTCTTAGTAGTATCTGAGCTTGCTTGTTTGCTTCCAGACATTTCATTACTCAACTAGGTAACATATTCACTGCAAGTTATATATAGTACCTTGACCTGACAGATTTGGGGGGGGGGGAGAGCAGTCCTCTTGGTGGTTCCTTCATTAGAGATTTGTTTTCTGCCTGAATGTTTGCCTGGTGTTGATCTCTGCTTATCTGAATATTAGCTGCTAGAGACCAATGTATCCTAGTCTTTTTCTTTCCTTCATAGTTTTTTTTAATTGTTTCTTTTGAATGGTATATAAATGTTGCTTATCTCTATGTGTCTAGTCAAGAAACCATCAAGAAGGAAACCACGCCTCCACTAAAACTGGCAGGCAGCAAACTCCACATTCACTTGCACTGATGACATTACCTACTTGGCCAATGAAACATCCTCAAGCAAACAACCAAGCTCCGAGACTATCCAGAACTCCACAGTTCAACCCTGAGCTACATGTCTTTTATTCTATTGCAACTGTTGGTTAAATGGGGATTTGACTTGGGATCCTAGAACTAACTAACTATCTAATTTAATTGTAACTGCCTTGGTCCAATATCTTTGTGAAGTAGATTAAGTTGAGAGAGTGTTCAAAATCACATACATAAACTAATATCTAAACAAATATCTCAAGTTTTCCCTAAGTCCATAGTATGCCAAATCCAGTATAAATATCTGGCTGACTTTGTGAGCAACCATAATAATTGGAACAATGTACATCCTGTAACAATACCTTTAGTATTATTAAACAACATCTGCCTATCCTAGGTCCTTGATAGATTGGACAAAAATGCCAAATCCAGTCTAAACAACTGGCTGACTGAGTGACCAACCACAATAACAGAAATCTCCAAGACATGGGTAACAATGACAAAGGTAATTTTACCCAAACTGGAAGAACATAGATACACCATCCAAGGCTGAGCAAATGTGGTTTGTGCTAGAGATGCTAGCTGGGTGCTGAAAGCCAAGAATGGTTTCAGAAATGCTGGGAAATTCTTTGGGAGCAATTGTATTTTAATCTAGGACAGATGAGACACATCTCAATATTTTGACAAATGAACCAACAACCATACCCATGTCTGGACTGAAATTCAATTAATTTGTTCTTAGCCAGCCTATACCAGTTCCAAGCATCTGTCCAGCATATCCAGTAGCATTTCAGGATTAGTTAAAAACAAGAAATTAGAATTGATGAAATTTCACCAAAATTCCAGCTCCCTCTAGCGAAAAATGACACCGAAAGAATAATGAGTCCTATAGTACTTTGTAACAAAAGCACTACACACACTCACACAATTCTAGAACTTGCCTTTAAAATAGAGCAATAACATCATACTAGGGTGTTTCCAACTTTAATGCAGGTTGATAATATTTCAGAATACTATGTTAATGGATTTTGTTAGGTCTGGTACAATCAATAGGGTTGTGTATACTCTAAGAGGAAATTTCATCATTGCATAGTTGTCTATCAAAAGAACTAGTTTGTTCAATTCCATAGTCCATCCATCAGCAAGATTGATATGTGCAGCAATAACCTTTGTTGATTTAGTGACCCAGACATTGTACCCAATGCAAAGAGTTGAGTCACATGGGTACAATGAGGCCTTCACCAAAATCTTGCCTATCCATTCAGTGTGAACATTTGTAGAGTGATATCCACTACCGATTTCAGAAATGTTCCTAAAGATTAAATGGCCTGGACAAACTACAATGAGCTTTTCCTGTTTGGCCCCAAAGTGAAGAACATGTTCAGGCATTTCCCAAGCTTTTTTTTTTTTGAAGGCATAAATATTTCATGTCAGTCATCACCAATGGCACAACCTCCGCATCTGTTTGTCAGAGAAAACAATGTGTAATTATTTTAAAAACAGCACGCTTCTTTGAAATGTAATAGTACTGGATGAGATCTTTCTTTCAAGGCTTATATTCCTTATGGACAGCCACAGAGGTCACGCTACTCTGTGGCCCCATTAATCCCTGTCACACTATCCTATTTCCATTCTAAATATATGATTTCTGGAAAGAACCTAAGACTAGGCCATAGCCAGTCCATCATAAGATAGATATACCAAGCCATAAAGTTCCTTAAGCCATCCAGGTTTTGCATTATCTTCAGAATATAGTTAATTGCTTTGAAGATAATGCTAAACTTGTATGTTTAGAGTTGTTCACAGTGACCAGTAAAAACAGGCAAGCAAATTTCATTGTCTCTTCATATTGTCTTTGGCCTTCCTCAATCTGGTGCTCTGCAGATGAATTGGATTCAATTTCCTTCAATTAATTAATTAACCTTCCCATTTTGGCAATAGGTCTACTATGCCCATTGTTACAGTGGTGGTGTTAAAGTTTGAGTTTATGTGTTTATGTATCCTGTTTCTTAAACACTAAACATATTCTTTATTGTAATAGCATTAAAGCTTATTTCAAATTGATTTGTTCCAAATTTTCAATTTTCTCATCTTGGAATAGCTGCATGTCCAGAGAGGAAGCAGATCTGGTAATTTGTGTGGAGCATGGTAGCAAGAGTCCAATGCCTCTAGAATGTACCAAATTTGGGGAGGCTGATATAGTTTGCAATAACAGGTTGGGTGATTAATGTTTTAATAATAATAATAAAAAGTTATGGCCTGCAGATCTCCATGTCATGACTTCTCTGATGGATGGGGATTTTTCTCCCACTCTCTGGCTAACCCACCCATTGGTAAAAAGCCAATCAAGGGTTGGGCTCAGCTAGCTTGTCCGTTCTGGAAGTGGGTGTGAGGACCACATGTTTGGCAAGGTGCTGGAGGTTGTAAATGGAATTGAATAAATCTAGCTATCTTACTCTCTTACCCATAATTTCCTTTTGTGCTGTGTTCCAGAGACCTTTCCTTTCCAATGCATTTTCTGATTTTATGAGAAATTACAGTAACGCTAAACGTATGTCGAAAAGTGAAAAGAAATGGGATAGACAAGTAGAAAGGGGACTAGAGTGTTCCCAGTTTCGAAAGACACCTGGAGCGAGGCAATAAGAGCGTGTGTAGGAGAAGAAAAGCAATCTTTCATTTTTAAACAATCTCTGCTGCTCTGTTCCCTCTTTCTCCAAGTTTTAAAAGCAACACTGAATACTTCCTCAGATCACATTACTGGATAAGCATGCAAGCTTAATGAAATCCAGGGCATTTAGGGCTAATGCAACACAAGCCAGACACCAGCACAGTCCCCTCAACTTCCTTTCATGGCGTACCCTTCGCCCCGTCCCCCTGCAGCTGTTGCTGGCATCTCCTCTGTTGCCGAGCTGGGGCTGTGCAAAAGCAATAAACAGATTGGAGACAGCGTGATTGGAATGACATCTGGAACTTTCTATCTTTTTTAAAAAATAGTAACCGTAGAGCATGAATCCATATCCAGTGTATATGTGTGTACGTATATGTGCATATACTTAATTATTTATGAGACTTCCAAAAAGCATAACAACTAACAAAAGGGAGGTGAACTAAAGTAATATCAATTCAATAGTTATATACCTACTTTCCACAACTTTTCAATTTCAGTGGTTTACATAGGCCGCACTCAGGAGTTTTTGGGTCCTTTCCACTAACATAAATAAAACTGAATAAATATCCACTTGTAGAGAAGATCCATTGGAAATATCTTTATGTTTAAATATTTAAAATCTTTTGAGCAGCTATCTATTTTAGGTCATTCGAAGAGCTTATATTTCAATCCCAGAGGGTTCCATTCACAACGCCACCATACTGGTTTGGGACAGCTAAACCTACTCCTTTATACGCGATACAAATCTCCATATGGCAGGGACACTCTGGGTTAAATGAAGTTTAATAATGGGTGACTAGGAAGAATTTAGAGTGAAACAGCCAATAGCTCATTAAATCTATCTTGCCATCATAGCCTACCAGAATTCCAGTTTCTTTGTGATTGGGAAACATGAAAGATTTTAGCTGGGATAGTAGGATCAGATGTAGAACTGTCAATGTACTCTTTTTGGTATAAACCACAAACTATGTAGAGGAAGTAGAGGATTCAATCAAAAATATAATTGACTCAGTCTTAGTTCAGGATCTGATTAAGATAACTAGAATCACTTTCATCTTTTTAACTTCTTAGGCCCATAGTTTAGTGGGAACAAGGTAACTTGGCACATATGAGCTAACTATTAACCACAACGCTATTACTACAAGTACATAAACTTGGTAGAAATAGCTCATTCGTTTTTCCATTTTCTTGGAATGAGTTTATTTCCTCTCATAGTTTTTATAAGGAAGAAAAGCAGAGTGAGTTTCTCCAAATCAAGGGATTTGTGTCTCTTTTCCCAGAGGGGAGGGGGGGAATGGTTTGCAGCGCAAGCTACAACTCCCTGAAGCCTTCTCCTCATCTGAAAGGGTTAGGGTTAAAAGTTGGCAAATGAAAAGATAATCAGGATGCCTTTAAGACTAATCCATATATGAATTTACTCTTGCTACTTTACTCTTTAGCCTGAGCAACTTTGTTTCCTGGCCACGCCTAATTTTTGAAAGCCTTCATCACAGTACACAAAACAGAATATAGTCATCTCTGTCCCACAATATTACATCCTGTACACCAGGGGGTCTCCAACCTTGACAACTTTCTGCTAGCTGGGGAATTCTGGGAGTTGAAGTCCACAAGTCTTAAAGTTGCCAAGGTGAGAGACTTCTGCTGTACACTGTAGAATCCTTTCAAGCACAAAGATGGCCAAGTATCCTCCTTGAGAGACAACAGTTGAACATCAGGAGGGCTGTTAGAGGGCAGGGCTGTATTTGGAGCTTCCCTCTATTTTAAGAGCAGCCCAGTTCAATTCTGACTGAAAGACAAAGTACAATGGAAAGCAAGATGGGGCCCTTGCCCCTGCCCATCAACAAGTAATACTTGGACAATAGGCACACCTAAATTCTTCCACACAAGGATATTGCAATCATTTCAAAGCTACTTTGGAACTTCCTGTTCCCATGATGTCAGCAGCTGGGCTGATTATGGCCAGCAGTGTAGTTGAACCACCATCAAGTTAGGTGCAAGTGGTGGATTTTAATATTGAGCTCTATTTTCCTATCACAGAAAACTTTTATCTCTTCTCCCAGTTTTTGAACTTCAGGACTTGCTAGGCTGATGACTACAGCCCTCTGATCAAAGTTCCACCAACGCTGGAGAAATGAGTCTCTATTCTGTTTTCTTCCCTCTTTGGTGCAGAGATGGCACAAAGGGTCTTTTATTGCTAGAGGATCTGCAGCACCTTGGAGCAAGCAGTAGTTTTCTCACATTGTTCACAGCATTACAAGTTCATAAGAGTGAGGAAATCATGGATTACCTTCGGCTCCAGACCTGAGAACACCTCTGCAGAGAGATTAGTGCCATAATATTGGCACCCCAGCCAGCTGGGGCAATTTTCTTTCAACTTAGCAGCACAAGTCAAGTGGAAGAGCTTCTGCCATTTGCAGGAGTTGAAGCTCAGACAGGTGTGAACCAGGCTATAGTTTCCAGTGCAGGAAATCCAATCTCCTTGGGTCTTTCCCTCTAAGTTTCTCTAGAGGCCAGATGATCTTGCCCCAAATTTCAGGATGTGTTTCCCCCCCCACACCCCACCCCCCAAAAAATCTTTTCTGCCACAAAATCAAAATAGTGGCAAGGTGTTATGTGTGGGCGCGGAAGAAGGAGGCAGACGCGAGAACATTCAACACCAACACATCAGGGGTTGCCACAAAGAAGAGGGAGTCAAACTATTCTCCAAAGCACCTGAGGGTAGAACAAGAAGCAATGGGTAGAAACTAATCAAGGAGAGAAGCAACTTAGAACTAAGGAGAAATTTCCAGACAGTTAGAACAATTAATCAGTGGAACAACTTGCCTCCAGATGTTGTGAATGCTCCAACATTGGAAGTTTTTAAGAAGATGTTGGATAACCATTTATCTGAAGTGGTGTAGGGTTTCCTGCCTAAGCAGGGGGTTGGACTAGAAGACCTCCAAGGTTCCTTCCAACTCTGTTATTCTATTCTATTCTATTCTATTCTATTCTATTCTATTCTATTCTATTCTATTCTATTCTATTCTATTCTATTCTATTCTATTCTATATATATATATGATATATATATTATATATATATAAAAATCAACATAATGATAGGATAACCAGTTATAACTTTATAACTTTATAACCATTTATTTCCCTAGCTGATAGCAATATGAACTGCCAGCAGGCTGTCGGGGCTCACTATTTATTGAGCTCCGGCAGGCAAGCCGGCCACTGACAGCGGTTTATTTTTCCTGCCATCAGTTCATCCAATCAGGGAGGAGTGCGCCCATTCCAGCTACGTACGTCAGTACGTAACACCCCTCCCCTCCTGGATTGAGGATTGTCCAATCGGTCTCTGATTAATGTTACGTAGTCACGCAGGTAGGCGGGGCGTTGTATTGTCCTACTGGGCCTGCGCACTTCAGTTGTTCCTGGAACTTCGGCTGGGGCAGTCATGCCTGTTACTGCTCCTGGATCTGTTGGTGGAAGTATCTGGAAACCTCCATTGGGCGTGGCGGTCTCCGGCGTGGCGTCTCTGTCCTCCGGTCCCGGGTGACGTCGCTGGACCCGGCAGCTCCAGGTAGGGGTTCGTGTTCCTCCTCCGGGTTTGAGAGCAGGGACTCGTGGTCTCTTGTAGTCAGGACTGGAATCTCCACATCATCCTCCTGATCGCCTGTTGTGTATGCTCCTTGGGGCAGAGACCTGAGTTTCTCTCGGTTCTGCTCTTGACTTGGTTGAGGTTGTGGTTCGTCGGGGTGACATAGCCTCTGGCGGAGTTGATCAATGTGCCTCCGTCACACTCGGCCGTCATCCAGCTCGACTTGGTATGATTTGGTATGATTTCTGCATGGTGACGGCCACAACTTTAGCTCTCACCCATTTGGGCTCTCCTGCATAGTTATGGGCGAATACCAGATCACCTATTCCGAGTGATCTGAATTGTCTGTTGGAGTCCAAAGGTGTCTCTGGGTTATAGTTGGGGTTCAGCCTGTCCAGTTGGGACCTCAGCTTCCTCCCCATTAACAGTTCGGCTGGGCTCTTATTGGTCACAGCACTGGGCGTAATGTGTTAGGCGAGCAGGAACTGGTTGATTCTTTCTTGCCAGTTCCCTGGCCCCATTCTGGTGAGTGTTTCCTTGGTCATCCTCGCCATTCTCTCCACTTGACCATTGCTCTCCAGACTGAACGGCAACACGAGGGCATGTCTTATGCCCAGCCTGGCCAAAAAATACTCCATCTGTTTGGCAGTGAGTTGGGGGCCGTTGTCTGAGATGAGGACATTGGGTAGGCCGTGTGTTGCGAAGAGTCGCCTTCTGTTTTAAAAAAATAGCGTAAAAGTTCAGTAGACCTAAGAAGGCTTGCAGCTCCGTTTTATTTGTGGGGGTCGGGGCCTCTTTTATGGCTCTTACTTTACTGTCCATGGGGTGGATGCCTGATCCATCAATGAGGAACCCCAGGAACTCAACTTCTTTTACGCCGATTTTGCACTTTTCCTTTTTTACCTTGAGTTCCCTTTTTTTGGAACCTTTCTAGTGTCTCTTTTAAGTGGCTTATGAGTTGTTCCTTTGATTCTCCGGAGATGAGGACATCATCGAAGTAAGGAACCACTCCCAGGAAGCCTTGTAGGAGGTGCTCCATCATGCTTTGAAAGAGCCCCGGGGCCACGCTTACTCCAAATTGCAGGTGTTTGCATTTGAATGCCCCCCTGTGAGTCACAATAGTTTGGGCCTCTGCGGTGGCAGCGTCCACTGGTAATTGCTGGTAGGCCTGTGCCAAGTCCAATTTCATGAATATTTGGCCGTTCCCCAACGAGTGCAGCAGATGTTGCACTACAGGCACCGGATATGCACTTTGTTGCAACGCCTTATTAATGGTACATTTGTAATCAGTGCAGATGCAGATGGATCCATCTGGCTTTATTGGGGTGACTATGGGAGTCTCCCATGTGGCGTGATCGACTGGCTGTAGGACCCCTTGGGCTATAAGTTTATCAATTTTCTCATCTACTTTGGGCCGTAGCGCAAATGGGACCCTCCGGGGTTTTAGTCTTATGGGGGTGACGCTGGGGTCTAGGTTAAACAAAATGGGCTTGCCAGTATATTTACCTAGGCTCCGTCGAACACGTCCCCAAAATTTGCCAGTAGTCAATCTAATTCATCCCATTGGATCCTGTTAATGCCAGTGATGCCTATTCCCAAGGGCTTGAGCCATTCGACGCCCAGCAGTGTGGGCCAGTCTCCCGAGATGACGGTCAGTGGTAGCTTGCCTGAGAAGTCCTTGAACTGGATGTGAACTTCTGTCCAGCCCAAAACTCAAATGGGGTTCCCCTGGAAATCGTTGAGCCTTATGTATTGCGGCTTGAGTTGCTTCCGCGATGCCGATGGCTGGATGCATTGCAGGGTGTCCCACAACTGATCTGGTGTCTAGCTCCATTTTGCATCGTGTTCCTTCGATGGGAACTGTGATGTGGAATTTGTCCCTTTCGCCAGCGTCCGAGTGACCCACAGTCGTGTGATAAATCCCCCAGTTGTCTGGGTATTGTTCTTCCCGGCGCTTGTTTCTTTGGAACCCGGTCATGTTCTGCCCTTGTCTCCCTGGCCCCATGGGTGGTTTGGGTTGGTAAGGGTGGGTGGCTCTGCAGGCTTCGGCGATGTGGCCTCTTCTCTGGCACTGGCGACAGATGGCTTCCTTAAAGCGACAAGCCGCTCTGGCATGGGCCCCTAGGCAACCCGAACAGCGGGGTTGCCTAAACTCATAGTCCTTGGGGCTTACCCTTTTCTTGGGGTGGACATGGTGTACGGCTTCCTCCTCTTCCGACTTGTCCTCGTACTCTGGAACCTCAGTCATCCAGTTGGGCTCCCAGTGGGTACGATGGACTCTGCTTGTCTTTCTGAGGTTGGCTGCGGAGTTGTCCAAGGATTCAGCTGCTCTTGCTTCTTCTACTGCATCCTTGAAAGTGACTCTGCGCCTCACCAGTAGCTTCTTCTGCAGCATGAGATCTCTCATCCCTAAGATGATTCTGTCCCTCATCATTTCTTTGGGATTTATAAATTCGCATTTTGTTGCGATCTCTCTCAGTTTGGCTACAAAATCATTAATTGTTTCCCCCTCTCTTTGGCGGTGGTGGTAAAACTCGTTTCGGCTTACCATTGGGGTTGCAGTCGGAGCATAATGGTCTTTCAGGGTGCTCTGTAGGGTCGTCCATGAAATGGATTTGATGTCCGCGGGCGCTACCAGTGTCTGTGCCATCTTGTAGATTTTGGTGCCACAGTATGTGAGGAACAGGGCCCTCTTTCGATTGTCGGGTAGGTCCTGGTAATTGTTTGCTTCCAGGAACATCGGAATCGGCTCATGTAAGTGTGCCATTCCTCTGTCTTAGGGTCAAAGATTGCTGGGGCCGGGGAGGTTTGGGTAGCCATCCTCAGGTTGGCCGGAGCAGGACAATCCTTGCTTCAAAGATGGCCACGGATGCCACGAGGTGCCTTTGTTCTCTTGTCCTTCTTCAGGATCTCACCTTTGTCACCAGTGTTATGTGTGGGCGCAGAAGAAGGAGGCAGACGCGAGAACAGTTCAATACCATTTATTTCCGTAGCCGATAGCAATATGAACTGCCGGCAGGCTGTCGGGGCTCGCTATTTATTGAGCTCCGGCAGGCAAGCCGGCCACTGACAGCGGTTTATTTTTCCCGCCATCAGTTCATCCAATCAGGGAGGAGTGCGCCCATTCCGGCTATGTACGTCAGTACGTAACACAAGGCAAGAGTAGGGTTGGAGGGGCAGCACTCTTATATGGGGCTCCCTTATTTGGTCAGCTGGAATGAGGGCTGATTGCCTCTGGTTGACCTCAATTCTCCTCAAGGGTTGCAGAAAGGACAATTGTAGGTTCTTTCAACAAAGGTAGAACTTAGGAAAATAATAACAATAATATAGTAATTTATCAGATTTTTAAGCCTGCCAAATCAGAAAGACTGAAGGTACCAGATTTTTGGGAACTGACAACAATAGTAATTTGAAGGTGTACTGTATACTATTTCTATTTTAATTATTCCTGAACTTGTATTTATACCTATAAGTTGGCATAGCCATATACACATACTTGTGTCTCTGTATATCTATCTACACCCTCTTTAATTCTCTTTTTCAGTGATGTATTTCCTCTTTTCCAGTGAAGTGTGTTTATCCCATCAAACCTTAGTAGCCCAGGACAGAAGCTACCAAGCAGTTCCTGAAAGTTCTTGAGGAAATGAATAGATCAGTTTTCTGGATGCTGCTGACACTTTTACTACCTCTACCCAAGAGTTGTCACCAAAACCATATTGTAGAAACTTTTTATACTTTATTTCTTTTAAAGGGAAAGATGATGTAAGGGAGGTCTTACCAGAAAGTCAGGAATTTTTAGCAAGGCTCAATGGAGGAACTGCTGTTATGCTACAACAGATGGAAAACATCAGGCACAAGGAAGCCTGTTGGCTCTGGCTGCCCTCCAGATCTCATTCAAAGCTACACCTGAAAAGGCATCTCGGAGATCAATTCTTGAATCACTTCACATTGGCTGCATGTCACTCACCTGATGACTGAAATGACTCTGCCTTTTGAAGTGACTTCTGGCACCTACAAAGGTAGTCGAATGTCATCCGTTTCATTTCCACTTAACTTCTAGTTTTCTTAAGCCTCCATCTAACAACAATCAAGTCTTTGGCTGTGGGGAGATTTTCCTGTGGGTATTGTTAGATATGGCTACAATTCCATGCAGGGAGTAAACTAAGCCCTCATGTCATTTAACCAACAACATAACATAAGGCCTCCCATTTTGCCAGCCCTTCCTTTGCAAATAGGAGTCAATCCACTTCTACAGATGTGATGACATGACAGGGATTACTCTGGGGTATGAGCTAGAAGCTGAAGACTAAAGATCATGAGAAGCCATAATTAGCTATCTTCCTGGCCATTTTAAATTTTGGTCAATGCTCAGTGTAGGAGAAGAGCAATGTAGACCATGCATTTCTGGTATTTTTTAATACCCAAGCATTTCCAATATTTTTAATAATATTTGTCATAGTTTGGGACTATCCACACCTGTTATGGATAGTATTCAGCAAACTATCTCCTGTATGAGCAATTTGATAAACCTTGACTGGTGGATAATTAGTGAAAATAACTCTTTAATATTATTTTAATATTATGCTGACATTATTGGAGGATGCAATAAGCTCAGCAACTGTTCCTTTTTTTTTAGTCTTTCATTGTCTTGTCTTTCATTGTCTGCAATGCTGACACATTACAGTCTTATTAATAATTGGATCAGCATTTGCCTGTAGAAAATATTCTGACACATTTTTCAAGAACCTGGCTTATCATTAGTAAAATGCTGTCACCCACGATCCACCCATTCTCTAGAAAACTGTATTCACTTGGTTGAGTCACTTGGCTGAGATGGGCAGCTATAGTAATCAAATAAATAAATATAATGTTTAGCATAATGTCTCCCTTAAGTTATCACTCAGAATTAAGGTGGAGGATTTCAATCATAGAGTTGGAAGTCAGCTTAGAGATCTTCTAGCTGAACCCAGAACTGTCCAGAGCAGGAACCCTCGGGGTATCCCAGACACATGGTTGCCCAATCTTGGTTTGAAAATCTCTCATGGTGAAACATACTACACAACTCCAGGAAAAAACCTGTTCTACAGCTTAATAGCTCTGAAGGTCAGGACATTCCTCCTTATTTCAAGTTTGGATTTCTCTGTGTATGGCTTCCACCCACCGGTTCTTGTCCTATCCTCAGAATTTATGGAGAATAAATCTACACCCTCTTCCCTGTGACAGGCTTTACAGGAAGCATTGCTGTTTCTCCCACTTCCAGTTACTTCTGTACATGACACATTTTTAATTAATTGTCCTTCATACTACCATATAGGTTGGGATTGTCTTCCGCCTGGAAGAATTCTTGCTGCAGAAAACTATATCATGTTCACTATTTTAAAAATGCGTTTAAAATAAAAAATTTTATTTTAAAAAATTCACTTGATGGTTTTATGTTTAAAAGGTAGATCTGAAGTACAATTCAGACTTCAGCGTTTGTTCTCTGTATTTCCAGTTTTGACTATAGAGGGAGAAGGCAAAATTAGCCCACCTGTTCCTATTGCAAGAGGTGCCTTCCTAAACTCCTGCCTCTTTGGTTAGATAATCTGCAGCTTTAACAAGCATAAATGTCCTACTCCTTCTTCCAGACATTTTGAAGAGAGACGTGGAATTATAGAGGGGAAGAAAGTTGCTTCTGGAGTACTGTGAAATCTCCTTGTACACTTAATACCTTTCCTCCAGGACCTAACCACTGTCTCTTAGACAATTCTACATAAATGGAGACTAAAACATATGAAGAACGGTTGCAGGAACTGGGTATGTCTAGTTTAATGAAAAGAAGGACTAGGAGAGTGTTCCAATATCTCAGGGGCTGCCACAAAGAAGAGGGAGTCAAGCTATTCTCCAAAGCACCTGAGGGTAGGACAAGAAGCAATGGGTGGAAACTAATCAAGGAGAGAAGCAACTTAGAACTAAGGAGAAATTTCCTGACAGTTAGAACAATTAATCAGTGGAACAGCTTGCCTCCAGATGTTGTGAATGCTCCAACATTGGAAGTTTTTAAGAAGATTTTGGATAACCATTTATCTGAAGTGGTGTAGGGTTTCCTGCCTAAGCAGGGGGTTGGACTAGAAGACCTCCAAGATCCCTTCCAACTCTGTTATTCTATTCTATTCTGTTCTATTCTATTCTAAATAATAGAAAGTTACTTTTTAATGCCAATTTTTTCACAAGGTTTAGCTGCAAAGCACAGAAAGCGCTAGTACCTTAGGCTAAAGCCCATTCTGGGATTATAGCCTGTCCTTTGTGGGTTTCAACATTTATGGGTGAACAATCTACTGGAGCACTCACTTTCCCCATCAGAGGGAGATATCTAGATAAGAAACTTTTTAACAACTCTTTCTCTCTCCATTTGGTGCCTGCCAAGGAATGAATGTGTAGGAAGTGAGAAGTTATCTTGTGTATTCCTTTTGGAAGAGGATCTATTCATACTTACCCAAATATAATGCAACATCAATATGCAGTAACTCAGGAGATTAGAGAAGGACATATGTAATTGCCCTGCAATTCTCTACAAAGAAAGTCCCCCTGCCTGAGGTCCTTGTTGCAGTTCTAATTTGTAATCTAGAATTAGACAGTTCGGTGCTTGTAGGCACATCTTTACTCCCCAGATACTTGTTTTCAGTGGTGGGTTTCAAATTTTTTTACTACTGGTTCTGTGGGCATGGCTTGGTGGGCATGGCGTGCTTGGTGGGCGTGGCTTGGGCGTGGCAGGGGAAGGATACTGCAAAATCTCCATTCCCTCCCCACTCCAGGGGAAGGTTACTGCAAAATCCCCATTTCCTCCCGATCAGCTGGGACTCGGGAGGCAGAGAATAGATGGGGGCGGGGCCAGTCAAAGGTGGTATTTACTGGTTCTCCGAACTACTCAAAATTTCCACTACCGGTTCTCCAGAACTGGTCAGAACCTGATGAAACCCACCTCTGCTTGTTTTGGTTCCTTGCCTTACTCCTTTCTATGCATTTCTAAATAGGAAATTAGGATAGCACAAAGCAAAATACAAAATTCTACTAACATTTTCATTTACCAGAATTCTTCCGGCTTCCAGAGTAGGTGGATGTTGCTTAGTGTTCTCTCTCTCTCTCTCTCTCTCTCTCTCTCTCTCTCTCTCTCTCACACACACACACACACACACACACACACACACACACCCCTCTCCCAGAAATAAGAACAAAAGTAAGCTAAGGTAGGAAAAAGCCTCTTATGAGCAACAAGAGGCAAAAAGACCATTTGCCTTCTACTAAATGGTCATATTAATCTACTCCATGGCAGCCAGCTTATACTGTAGACCACCATGACAAGCTCTCAAAGTTCCTTGGTATCCACTGACATACAAAATTGCCTATTTCGTGCCAAACTATTAGCAGAGAGCTGGGGACCCATCGGTCCATAGGTCATGCTTTAGACCAGGGGTGTCAAACTCAAGGGCTGTGGGCCAGATCCACCTACAGGGTGCTTAGATCTGGCCCACGGGGCCGCCCTGGAAACAGCAAAGGACTGGCCCGCGGTGCCTCTGCCAGCAAAAACGGAGCTTGGGAGGGCCGCATGCGGCCCTCGCGAGCTCCATTTTTGCTGGCAGAGGGTTGCAGGAGGCTGTCACAGCCAAAAATGGAACTCGAGAGCCCATTTTTGCTGGCAGAGGGCCAGGGCCACCACAGGCGCCCCCAACATGAATGATGTCGAGCTGGCCATGCCCACTCCAGCCATGCCCCTCCCCGGCCCCTCTGAGGTCAAACAAAACGCTAATGCGGCCCTCAATGAAATTGAGTTTGACACCCCTGCTTTAGACCTTTGCCTAAATAACCTTTTTAAAGGAGAGATGCTATTGCAGAAGCCAAAGCAAACACATGATAGCAAATTCCACACATATCACCAAATCTGGCTTTAATCAGGATTTTCAGGTGCACTGATTAGTCTGGAACCAGAGAGCCAATGCTTCAAATGTTGGCCTGGGAGTAGTTGAATGGTCACCCTAGCTCCGGTAATAGTGCTATTCTATAGCCCAGAAAGTCTTCTGAAGCATTAGACTTCCTTCCCAGGCTGCACAACAACAATAACAAAAAGCAGTTGCAAAAGTCGAATCGAGTCCATTGAGGCCTTTAAGTCGGTCCCTTTCTTATTATAGGCAACTAAGTTATTCTTGCCAGCATCAATTGAAGGTGATATTTTGACCTCCTTTGGAGAATGTTGGAATATAAGTGTAATAAATAAATAAACAGTACAGAGGAATAGATGACACTATTGACACAGCTGACATATGGTAGCCTCTTTATGTCCTATAAATCACTCAGCAGCACACGTGCATGTTATGGACACATGCCCGGCAATAGCGTTGACATCATTTTTCTGTCTTGCAACATAATCACGCAGTGCATGAGGTGGACGGACGCCCTGCTGTTCGCTAAGTGGAAGAAAGGAAACCAAAGAAGATTCCCAATTTAATCTCAGTGATCAAGCAAGCTCATGAGGCACAAATTGCCGTTAGCTTTGGGTTTATTCTATGGGTTTCTCTGTGGGGGAAAATGAGAGATCAGCCACTCGTCTTCCTCCTCCTCTTTCCATTATGGACATGCAACTTAAGATGAATGACTTTGGGGGAGCTTTTCCGCTTCTCCATTTCAACCCACTTCTGCGTCTCAAAGTGAGAAGATCAGCAAAGCTAGCTTGGCAGAAAACTCTCTTGGCATGAACTGCATTGTCAATCCCCATCCTTCCTCCAAGATGTCTGTTCCCAATCACTGCCAGTTGCCTGATTTCTCTCCAGAGCGATGGGTGACAAAGCCTAAGAAAATGTATGTGTCTTAAGATTGCACTTGAGTGGGATCAGAATAAGGGAGAAATGCTACTTTAATACAGCTACAGTTAAGAATAGCTTACGCGTGTTTCATTCATAGGCTGGGAACAAGATGAAAGCAACGGCAGACATGGCAGGAAAAGAGTGTTCCAGGGTGCCAGGGTTAGGTACAGGTGGGGACATGATTAAAGATCTGCGATTGCTCTTTGTTATTGCAGATGTGCAGTCTGGAAGGAAATTTAATGCTTCAGAAAACTTTCTGGGCTATAGAACGGCACTATTACAGAAGCTAGGGTGAGCATTTATGAATAGATCAAGATGCCTAGCCTGCCGCTTGAAGATGAAAAATGGAACTCCTCAACGCTAACAGATTTCCTGCAGGCTTTAAATCAGATGAAGAAATCCCTGCTGGGCAAACATCTGTGTGATGTTTGTTCAAATTTCAAGTGGAAACCTGGAATAGAGAGAGGCCTTGAATTAAGCATTGGGCCTAGGCAACAGAGCTGGAATAGTTATAAAGCAACTTTGGCTTGTTTATGTTTACATTGACTAATCACTGTGTTTTGTGCTGGGTTTTAAAATGATTGTACAAATATGTGATCACCCTGGGATCATTTAACAGTAAAGGGGAAAGATGAAACATTTAATTGATTAATAGATTTATTTGGTGACACGGTGATGCTAATAGGCAAACTAATATTTCCCATCTCCAAACTTGTATTTGCATTTAACACAATTTATATTGCAAATAAGACTTCATAAAAACCTATTTCAGCTCTATCATCTCTCTCTCTCTCATCCATCCATCCATCCATCCATCCATCCATCCATCCATCCATCCATCCATCCATCCATCCATCCATCCATCCATCCATCCATCCATCTATCTATCTATCTATCTATCTATCTATCTATCTATCTATCTATCTATCTATCTATCTATCTATCTATCTATCTATCTATCTATCTATCTATCTATCATCTATCTATCTATCTATCTATCTCTATATATCTATTTATTTATCTTTCTATCTATTTTTATCTCTATCTATCTAGCTATCTATCTATCTATCTATCTATCTATCTATCTATCTGTCTATCTATCTATCTATCTA
>QLTV01001320.1:2347770-2362020 GCA_003457575.1 Thermophis baileyi | reverse complement strand
TTAAAATTATTATCTCCTAAATTCCAGGGAACAGTATCAACAGCTCTGTGACCTCTACAGACTGCGAGGGTCATAGATGAAGAAGAAAGAAAGAAAGAAAGAAAGAAAGAAAGAAAGAAAGAAAGAAAGAAAGATGGTAGGAAGGAAGAAAGACAGAAAGACAGAAAGATGGTAGGAAGGAAGGAAGGAAGACAGAAAGAAAAAAGAAAGAGAAAGATGGTAGGAAGGTAGGAAGACAGAAAGAAAGAAAGAAAGAAAGAAAAAAAAAAAGAAAAAAAAGAGAAATAAAAGAAAAAAAGAAAGAAAGAGTCCCGTGCACGTGAAGACCAGTTGGTCGGCGCGCCGGAACCCGTAAGAGCAACGGGCAACGGCTCGCGTGGCGGGAGAAATGGCTCTACGTGCCACTTCTGGCACGCGTGGAAAAGTTTGGGAACCACTGATCTATAGTATGTAGATAATAAAGTCAAAAAAAGGTGAACAACATTTTTACAGAACTATAGATATGTTGAGGCTGGGTGTGACAAGGAATGGCTGGGAGGGGAGGGGCCAGGGGAGGGACCCCTTGACGTGAGTGACATTGAGTTGGCCATGCCTACCCGGTGACATGACCACCAAGCCACATCCACCAAGCCACGCCCACAGAACCGGTAGGGAAAAAAATTTAGATTTCACCACTGACCCAATGCATGTAACAGCCACCGAATTGTGCTAGCTGAGGAATATAGGAACGTTGGTAATCTAGTGTTTTGGAGAATTGTTATCTGAATGGCATATCCTCTTGATGGTAGTACACAAGGAAGCTGCAGGATTTTTGTTTTAAGGATGAAGGTGGAAAAAACCCTAGAGAATATGATAAATACGTAAGGAAACAAAATCAGGTATGAAGGGCTTGGTGATAACTGTGGTAACATAAAGAGAGGATGACTGTGGGAGATAAAAACAACTTTCCTAGAAGGTGTGTCCTTTATCATCTGATGGCTGCTATTTTGCTCTCCAAGAGGTACTGTAAGTTAAGGGAAGCTTATCTTTAAGTTAAGATTTAATTTTTTTATTATTATGGAGCTGTTTTGTATTTAAAAAAGGAAACAGCTCAGATTTGTCATGGACATAATTTTGGTAATCCCTCATCACTTATAAAAATATCAACATTGAAGATATCAAACTAATATATCTGGACAAATGCTGTATGATCCATAGGCAATGCAAGATGACAGGCTTTAAAATGAAGATGGAAAGTGGGTTCTTTGCATGTAGTTTCCCCAAATAATAAAATTAAACTAAAAAAACGTGAGTACATCCAAGAATTATTATAGATAATTCTTAATAAACGTCACAAAAATACAATTTGTGAGAAACATTCTACATTTCCTGCACGGCGTGTGACAAGGGTGTGAAACTTAGCTCCTGCCCATAAAGTTTCACTAGCGAGAAAGCTAGGATTTGGTATCCAAATAGTCCAAATCGGGTAGATTCCTTGAAACGTGTGAAAGCAGGACAGCCGTTTTTTATCAGCCAAAACCCACCACGTGAACTTTCTCGCTTCCTCAGGTCAACAATCTCCCCAAGCGCAGTGCCAATCGGATGAGGGACGATTTGCGATCTGTGATATCGCCGTAAAACATTGGCGCGGCCGGGCGAGGAGAGGAGAGGAGAGGAGAGGAGGGTGTGCCTCGATTTCCTAACAGCCGAGGCGCGTTTATCGCTTTGCTTGCAAAACGCACGCCGCATCTATCTAGTCGAGCCTCTGCGAAGGGTGGTGCGGGGTATCGCGCTCGCGCGTAGACAGGCCGACCGGCCCACCGGCTGGCCGACGGGTCCCATTCGGATCCCATCCCGCAGAAGGGAATGCCCGGGTGACTCTCGGATGGGAAAGAAATCCGCCAACGGCGAGCCCGCTGGGTCAAAGGAAACGCGCGACTTTAAAATAAATAAATAAAGAAGCGGGGGGGGGAGGGAAGCGGGAGGAGGAAAAGCGCAGGCAGCCCTCGGTGAGTCAGCCAAGATGAGCAGGGCGCGCTGGTCCAGCTCTGCCTCTGCTCTCACCGCTTAGGGCGGCTGAGGCAAAGCGAAGCCTCCAACTGGCTCGCGCCGGGGCGTCCAGGAGCACCAGGCTGGGGGTTACTCTCTCTCTCCTCCCCACCCCGCACCCCGGGTCCTCAGCTCCGATTTGACAGACGCGGCCAGTTGCTCTGCGTAAAAGCAGGACAGACACCCGATCCGCTTTCGGAGCAGCCGGCAGCAGGCAAAAAGAAACCGCGCTGCCGTGCAAACCCCGCGGCAGTAGAGGCTGGAGAGGAGGCAGTTCGCTTGACGAGAGAGAGTGTAAAGGATCGCTTTGCAAAGGGGATCGAGGATAGAAGCCCACCCGTGGAAAGGGGAGACACACGGTAAGAGGAACGGAGGGGTGAAAGGGGTCCCGGTGGGGCGCCTGTGGGGCAACAGCCTAGCCAGGAGAGAGAGAGAGAGAGAGAGAGAGGCTGGGCTAAAGGGAAAAAAAAAGTCAGAGGCGAGTCAGGGCTACCTGTTGCCCCGACAGCCGCCGGCTCTGCGGCGTGTCCTTTTCCCACTACTAGCCGAACCCTTCCGGTCTCCTAGCGGCGGCGGGTTTTCTTGCTCCCACTTCTGGCGGGGCAAGGCAAGCGACCCGAACTTTGTTGGCGCGGGAACCTGTCGGCGTCCGTCCGCCCCCTCGCCTTCCCCCGCCCTTCCAGAGACAGGAGGGAAAGGATCGCCAGAAGCTGAAGGCCGGGCCGGGCCGGGCCGGGCCGCTTTGCCTTGCGGTTTTTCGGGATTATTCTTGGCAGGGTAGCACCAGGGAAGAGCCACTCGCCTCCTTGGAGGGGGGGGGAGGGGAATCGAACCAAAGGCAGCGGCGGCTGGCTTTCTCTCGGGAGAAACGGAAACGTGGGTCTCTCCTCGCGCGTGGTCTGCGTGGATTTTCAGTGGGGCGTCGCAAAGGAGCCCCGCAGGGCAGGAAAACTTCCCCTGCGCCGCCCCCCCCCCAACTGCGGGGCACGCCCATCTCAGACGGTCAATTCTACCTCGGATTTAAGGTGCCGGAGAAACATGGACCAAGTAGGCTTTTCCCGGTCTTCTGTGGACTGCGAAGTCCTGGAGGAATTAACGACAAGTTCACCTAAGTAGAGATAAACCCCCTGTGTGCAAGATCCTCTGTGGAACCTGATCCACCCCCTTTAGGGATCAACTATATCGTGGGTTCCCAGGCAGTCTGCGTAGTGGAGCACACCAGGTCTTGTGAATGCAATTTGTGGGGAAGGAACCAGCACAGCTGAGTGTCATTGTGGGTGCCTCCACTCCACAGTGTCTAAAACACTCAGATTTGCAGCCTTTGGTGTGCTTTGTGCGCCTTGTTCTAATTCCATCAAAATATCTTGCCTTGCAAATCAGATCACTGGCCCTACAAGTTAGGGTAACCATTTGCAGCCCGTGGTCATCCGTGATCTTGCTGCCTCTCCTTCAGTTTGTCATTCAGGGTTACTTTTGCCCTTGGTAGTTCACTTCCCTCTTGAAAGCTAGCAGGCAGAGAAAGACAGGAGCATATGCAGGAAACGTAAGTCAATAATAAACCCTGATGAATCCATACCCTACTATGCTAGATTCACTTGACCAAAGTATTCTGTGATGCCTAGATCCATTTGAATATTGGAACACTATCAAATTATTTAACTCAGTTTTGACTAGAAAATAAATATCTAAAAGGAAGGCTGTTTTGACCTCGCCACGTATCCTTCCTACACACAACCACCTATTTTAGCCTAAGCGTACTGCTAATACAAATGTAAGAAATGCAGATATAATCTTAGTAAGCAAGGGCTTGTTGACATCCCCCCCCCCATCCCTTAGTTATTTGTCCTGTTCCAGGATATTTACTTTCGTCATCACCTTCTGTGCTAAAAAGCTCTGCTTGTCCATCCAGAAAGAAACCCCTTTACGTCAAAGAAAACTTCTGAGGTGCTCAACTGGCTCACACAGAATTGAAAGTCCCATCCATGGGTCTTTTCCCCTCTCATATTTCCAAGGGCAGCAGCCTGCTATCCTGTTCAGGCCCAGAATATACTCAAGGCAGTCCCAGTGCTGGGTACTGTGATAAAAGATTGGGAGAGTCTCATTGGTCTTTTCACCAAGAAACTCATAGGAAGCATCCAAAGAGGATTCTTTAGCCTTAAAGTCTCTGCCACCATTTATCCATTTGAAGAAACTAAGTCAATCCAACTTAATTTTTTTCTGAGGATTTTTATACTAAGCGTGAAATCCTCCACATAAAGGGGCTGCTTGAATTTCCTGACGTAGCTTCGACAACACAGAATTTGCTCAGAAAATTCACCGTGAGTAGTCAGAGTGAGAGCCCATTAGAAGGTGACCTGACCAGTGTTTGGAAATCTGAACACAAATTTTAATTGCCCAGCTATTATGAGCAATAGTGATGGATGCTGGGAGTTATAGTGCAGCAACATCTGGGAGATGACAATGTCCTATTCCTATTCTAGACTGTGTGCCGCATTGGGAAGCTAACAAGAAGAATATGTAAATAATTAGATCCATGTGGACCACAACATTGAACATTGAATATTTGCTCCTAAAATAAACACAAAAGAGGCTGCAGTCTGCAAAAGTTTTAAAGAGCTGTAGGGGTTTTTTTTAGCTTTTGTGTATCAGTTTAAAATGACTATTGGATTTGATTTTCAATAGAAACTATCTATATGATGATCTTTGAGCCACCCCTGTAGCTTTCTATAGGTTTCTGAGGCACTTTTGCTCTGCTGCCATTTAGGAATGTTGAGAGACAATTAACTGAATTAACTGTTGAGAGACAATTGACTAAATTAAGTCAAAGAAGACAGAGGCAAAACCTCACAAAAAATGACTACAATTTGGAGAAAGTTTTAAAGTTTAAAAACTTGGTAGGATTATTGACAGTCCAAGGAAATGGTACCTGAAAGGCCTTTGTCTTAGTATAAAATCAGTGGAAAGATTTAGCAAAAAGGAAAACCTTCCTGGTGGGTATGATTTTCAGTCTTTTGAACTGCTTCCATTTCTGTCATTTCCCCCAAACCTAGTAGTAGTGAGCATTGAGTACTTGTTTGTGTCAACCTCAAAGCATGATAAAAGTAGTTCTAAGGTAGCAAGTCAATAAAAACAGATTTTATTCTTCCACCAAAAAGAAAAAAAACCCTGTAGAATAAATGTTTGAGACAAATAGGGCCATGATGTTTGCTTAGATTAATAGTAGTACCGTAGCAATAGCACTTAGATTTATATGCACTTCACAATGGTTTACAGCCTTCTCTAAGCGGTTTCCAGAGTCAGCATATTGCCCCCAACAAACTGGGTCCTCATTTTACCGACCTCAAAAGGATGGAAAGCTGAGTCAACCTTGAGACTACCGAACCGCTGGCAGCCATCGGTCAGCAGAATTAGCCTGCAATATTGTATTCTAACCACTGCACCACCATCGCTCCTGTGGTGTTCTGGCCTGCTTTTTTTGGCACTGACATGTGAATGTTCCAGTGGAAGATAAAATGAGTGGGTTTGATTGAGTCTACTTTGAGAAACTATAGTACCTCTGAAATTGGAATAGAACTGATAGGGGGTCACCTGTTCAGGTGGCAAGGGAAAGCACCCTGTGATCCTAGAACAGGACAGTATATGTACTCCAAATCATTTTCTACCGCTTCGCAGTAGAATTTTAAATCACACCATGAAGTATCAGTGGGACAATTGACCCACATTGGCAGCCTGATTTCCTGCCATTTTAAGACAGGAAACATAAAGTTCTGCAACACCACTTTATTTGCAAATAATTGCTGATGCACTTGAAATTCAACACTAATTTTTCCCATTCTTTCTTCAACAATTTAACAACAATATATTCAGCACAGTTTTGTCCAGAGCTCCCAAACAGCACCTTCAATCAACTATTACTCAGTACACAAGCTAACCAATAGCTCAACAGAGAGAAAGTAAGCCAGTCAGTATCACTATTGTCTACTTTAAGCTACTTTAAGCTTGCCAATTGCTAACCTGACTGGGCCTCCTAGCATCCAACAAACTTGTGACATAAGTATCCACAGGGGGAGGGTAAGTGATAAAGGCATCCATCGTGATGCCATAACTCAAATACTAGGATTTATGTACTTTCCCCAGGAACCAGGATGCAAATAGAGTAGGGTTTTCATTCTGATATAAATATGAGAGCATCGTCAATTTTTACATGTTCTTCAGTGCATTTGTCTGCAAATTCTCCAGAGTGCAAAATCCTCTGGGTTATGAGACTATTGTGAGAATATTGTTTTGGAAATATTACCAAAAGCAGAGGAGCCTCCAAAGCATTCTTTTCATCATGGTACCAACTCAGCAAGACCTGTGACGTATATTAATTATCAAATACAGAGAAGCCTCATAATCCGAGCTATGATTGTGATTTTACAAGGAATCAAAGCTGCATTTTAAGTCATGGTGAGCGAATGCAATATGACCTGGGAGGTGGTGAATGTGGCAGTCTCCAGTCCTCCCACAAGCATAAGAGAACCATTTGGGACAGAGTGCCAAACAGTCTTAGGGTGGGGATGAGGACCATTTAAAGCTGGACATTTCAAATCTCTGCTCTAGTGTGTGTGTACTATAAAGTAGATGCTTTGTTCTCCTAGTAACATAACTCATGAGCACCTGCCTTTTAATCATAGATAAAAAGAAGAGTTGCCATTTTTAAAAAGATATTTGTTTTACTCGTGTCCTTTTAAAAGTTCTATTCTCTGTATAGCATCAAATGGCAGGCTGTGGGGAAATGTTCTTCCAGAGATAATGTCTTCCACAGATCAAATTTCATAGAATCCTGGCATTCGAAGAGGCTATTTAGACTCTCAGGTTCCCACTCCCTGCTTAGTGTAGGGATCCAGTTTAAAGCATCTCTCTGACTGACAGCTGTCCGGCCTGCTCTTAAAGACTTTCAGTAGAAGGAGAACTCACCACCATTCTTTGTAATTAGTTCTGAAATGAATTTTTCAAAAGAGGAAATAAAACCCTCCTTTTTTAACATTTAACGAATAGTTGCTTTACATTGTAACATTTTGATGGAAGAAACTACACTTGAAAAAAATGCATTGCTTCCTTGGAACAAAATGTTTTTGGGGAAAGTTACTGGTTTTGAGCAACCTGAAACCTTAGGAGCTGACACACTTATGTAACCACTGATGATCAAGCAGCTGGGCTGTTGCTCACGTCCCCTAAACATGGCATAAGCATAGCTCTGAAAACCAGTTCTATATCTCATAATCTCAGGGCCTTTGTCCCTTCCCAGCAGAGACAGCTTAAAGTCATCTTCAGATGGTCCAGTTTAAAAGCGGTGCCTTTCCACTTCCCCCAATAGTGCATTCCTGAAAGTGTGCTATTCAGAAGTTCTGATTTAAACCAGGAAAGAGAGCAGGGTTTTTCCAGTGTCATGATGATGATTATGCTTCTGTCACAATTGGTACATTATTGGTGCACAAGACAGACACAGATAATTAAAACTGCAGAAAAAACAATTGCTACCAACCTGCCTTCCATTAAGGACCTGTATACTGCACGAGTCAAAAAGAGGGCTGTGAAAATATTTACAGACCCCTCACATCCTGGACACAAACTGTTTCAACTCCTACCCTCAAAACGACGCTACAGAGCACTGCACACCAGAACAACTAGACACAAGAACAGTTTTTCCCCGAACGCCATCACTCTGCTAAACAAATAATTCCCTCAACACTGTCAAACTATTTACTAGGTCTGCACTACTATTAATCTTCTCATCGTTCCCATCACCCATCTCCTCCCACTAATGACTGTATGACTGTAACTTTGTTGCTTGTATCCTTACGATTTACATTGACTGGTTCCTAATATGATTTGATTGCTTATTTGTACCCGGACTATCATTAAGTGTTGTACCTTATGATTCTTGACGAATGTATCTTTTCTTTTATGTACATTGAGAGCATATGCACCAAGACAAATTCCTTCCTTCCAATCACACTTGGCCAATAAAAAATTCTATTCTATTATAGATTTTCTGCCACTTCTGCTGACAAGAGTTACTAGTTGGATAGTTATTCTTTTCATTACTTTGGTGTGGAGGCCAGCAGTACTCCCATTTTGGCTACTCCACAGCATACATCTGGGTGCTGTTAGCCATGATCACTCTCTACCAACACCTGTTGGCATTCATTTAGGATGGAGTTTTCTTATTACCGATCACTATTTCACGTGCCTCTGCCCATTTCTGCTAGTCCAACCAACATAGCAGGGAGGATAGAAATGGTGTGAAGTGGGAGGAAGGAGTGTCCCTGATGTTCCTCACAACAACCCCCTTCTCTTGGTCTGTGACCTGTTAGACCTCTTGAAAATTAACTAAACCCTTTACGCCAGGCATCTTTCTACACTTACCCAATTTCTTCACACATGTGAAGAAAACCCATTGGTGGATACTTTCCCACTGGCACCTGACGTCAGAGGGAGGGGAAATGAAGGAAGGGAATCCACCAATTTAGATAGATTGGTGGTTGTAGTTGTACAACCTTGAATCTGTGAGGGTAACATCTCTCAATACAAAGGTAGAACAGGGCTGTGTGATAAGAGAGTGTAAAGCATAGTCACACTTAAATGGATGTCTATGGAGGTTATCAATCATCCAGGTCATGGTTGTCCCAAAGGTCTGTAAGAAAGAGCATTGAAAGACCTTAAGAAAGCTCCTGCTTGAGCAGGGGGTTGGACTAGAAGACTCCAAGGACCCTTCCAGCTCTATTCTGATTCTGAAAGTCCAGTTGCCTTTTGAAAAAGCACCTTTGGGACCTTAAATGGTTGTCTGGTTGTGTTGTCTGTATGCTTGGGGTTTACTAGCTGATGACATCATTTGCAGTCCTACAATACTGTAGTTTCATCCAACCTTTTAAAGAATGAATGGTTTTTATGATTCATATCTGTTAAGGCTAAGGTAATGTCTTGTTTTGTGAGGTGATAGGAACTGACATTGCTCTCCATGGAAATGCAGTCAGACTAAGCCAGTGATTGGATACTATTTCACAGAAGAGACAAAGAAACAGACTGTTCACCCAGTTGTACTTTTTCTGTTACTACGATATACTAGTTACAGTTTAATACTTTAGAACTACCAAAAATGCCAACAAGTATCAAGTAAAAGACAGAGAGGTCTACACAGAAGGATGTAGGATTCTGTGATAGCTTGGGGGGGGGGGAGTGTGATTGTGTTAAGGAATCCATTTATTAAAGTCATAGCAAATCTTAAAGCAGCCACATCTTTCAACTAAAGCAGTGTTTCTCAACCTTGGCAACATTAAGATAGGTGGACTTCAATTCCCAGAATTCCCTAAAGCTGGCTGGGGAATCCTGGGAATTGAAGTCCACCCATCTTAAAGTTGCTAAGTTTGAGAAACAGTGAGCTAAAGCATTTATGCAACTGGAAACATTACAATGATCATGCCATCCTCTCTGGCTTCTGGAGATGTGAGATTATGGGACAGAATACCACTAGGACAGGGGTCTGCAACCCGCAGCTCTGGAGCCGCATGTCGCTTTATGAGCCGAGGTGGCGCAGTGGTTAGAGTGCAGCACTGCAGGCTACTTCAGCTGACTGCTAGCTGCAGTTTGGCGGTTCAAATCTCACTGGCTCAAGGTTGACTCAGCCTTCCATCCTTCTGAGGTGGGTAAAATGAGGACCCAGATTGTTGGGGGCAATATGCTGACTCTGTGAACCGCTTAGAGAGGGCTGTAAAGCACTATGAAGCGGTATATAAGTCTAAGTGCTATCGCTCAAAATATGTGTCACCACTGCCAATGTGCGACACCCACCGGCACGTGATTTATTGAGCTTTTCGACCCATCTTTTTTTTCGGAGTTCAAAATGTTTTTGTTGCTTGCAGAAATAAAAATGTGGTTTTTCTGTAGCAGGTCATTGATTTCATAAATGCAACACACTATAGTTTTTTTATACATAGCATAAAGGTAAAAAATGATATATGCAGTGTTATCTTCATTTTAGATGTCAAAAGGGTTTTGTGTTTTCTTTTCTGTGGGAAACGGGTCCAAATGGCTCTTTGAGTGTTTAAGGTTGCCGACCCCTGCACTAGGAAATAACAAAGAAGTGGAGATAGAGGCATTTTTTCTTTCTATTCTATTAACATTGGCCTTGGCCAAATGACAAGAACATTATCTTACCAACCCTAGCAATCAATTTCATTCCAATGTTCCACAGAGATGCAATCTTTTCCTTTCTTAGTGATGGAAGGTGTTTCATTTTTTCCTGTTGCATTATATGATTGTATTTTTTTTACCCATCTTTGTAGTTCTTGGGTATTTGTTGAACTTCCCAAAGGCATGATTGTTTCTCAAAAAGCAAAAGGATCATGTATTATCAGGGAATATATGCTTTCTATTCCTATTACTCATTGTTCTGCTTCTGTCAGCCCTACTAGTATAGCAGACCAAATAACCACAGAAAGACTAAAACTACTTGCACTGAGATCGGCTATAATAATAGAATCTTGCAAGCCTAATTGTGCTGTACCTCCTCTCTCCCCCCCCTCTTCTTATACTCTTGTGAATTAGGGAGGTGTGTGCCTGTGTCACTTCCAAATGCTATCTTGTTACTCTGGACTTAAAATGTCTCAGTCCTTTTTGCCTTGGTAACAATTCTTGCATGTTTTGGTCAAGTTCTTATTCCTTGCTCTCTAGCTTCCTGCAACTGAGAATAAAAGCAAAGTAGCAAGACAGCTAGTATTTTGGAACTATGTAAGGTTCTAAATTTATTGAACCGAGTCTCCGTAACAAGCAAACTATGCCATTTGGGCCTCTTTCTTTCTTTCTTTCTTTCTTTCTTTCTTTCTTTCTTTCTTTCTTTCTTTCTTTCTTTCTTTCTTTCTTTCTTTCTTTCTTTCTTTCTTTCTTTCTTCCTTCCTTCCTTCCTTCCTTCCTTCCTTCCTTCCCTCCCTCCCTCCCTCCCTCCCTCTCTCCCCCTCTCTCTCCCTCTCCCTCCCTCCCCCCTCTCTCCCCCTCCCTCTCTCACTCTCCCTCCCTCTCTAACCCTCTTCATAGGTTGTTATTATGGGGAAAATAGAAAGAAGGAGCATTATTTACATAATATCAACTTGAACTGTACAAAATTAAGGTGTATATCAATCAATCAAATAAGTAATATCTTCTTTGAAGTCAGCCAATGGGCATTCATCTCGGTGGAAACAAGCTTCATCTCCCCATTGTCAAACTCTATAATATGCAAGATTTGGATCTGTGATGCAAAAGAGAAATCAAATGTATCTGAATAAAAGTAGAACATAGGGAAATGTATCCCTTGCCTCGTTCAGAGAGAGAGAAGACAGAGGCACACACACACACACACACACACACAGAGAGAGAGAGAGAGAGAGAGAGAGAGAGAGAGAGAGAGATAGCAACTTTTCAACTGTTGCTAAGGCAAAGAACCAGTGGGTTGTTTTGCCAACCCTCCTCTCACCATTCCCCGCCCCCCACTTTTCATTTCTTATTGTCAGAGCTCTAAACATTTCAAAGAAAATGTCATGCTCTCCTCCTCAAGTTTTAGAAGGTGTTATTATTTTATATCAAGTCATTTAAATACATTCCTATGGAGGCTTGGCGGATTGATGAACTCCTCTCAAGCATGCCAAAAGACAAGAAGCACGGGTCTAACCTACAACATGGTTGCTGTTTCAATCCACCCCAACCCACCTAAGGTTTTTTCCCCCTGTTAAGGTGCAGAAATTCTGCCATAACCTCATTCAATCATACTGGATAACATTCTAACATAATAGAGCTAGCCTGAATAAAGCAGTAACTCTCACCAGATACAATCATGTTACTGGAATGGAATTTGGACAACAGTCTTGCCTAGAATTGTCTTCTAAGCACCTCTTATCAAAGACTTCAATTAATGATCTACTTATACTGCCAGCTCCACTTTTTCCCCCTCTCTCAATCTCACAGTATCTGGAATGAAAATAAAGGAGTCCAAATTCAAGACATAGAGAAGCCTGCTTATTTACCAATTAAACTCCATTTCAGTGCTCCATTTGATTTCACCCTGGGAGCAATTGGAAAGTCCCAAAAAGAACTGAGGGAACTTTTAAAAAATAGTAAGTACAATATTATAGTTGTGATTTCTTATGGTTACATGTTGGGCTTGGTTAGAACTGAGATGATTCAGGTTCAAATCTTCCTCAGCCAGAGACAAACCAGTTGAGTTTAGTCTAGTTTCTACCCCTCATTCAATCTACTTCATAGGATAATTATTAAGGTAAAATTGGGACAGCAAGGTATGACTACGGCTGTAATCTATCCCTATATTGTATGCACCTAACCACAACATAAATGTTCTTAGACAACAAGGTTTTCCCTACCTTGTCTCCGTTAATTTGACATTATTTGATCTGTCAATGATGACAGGCTATTACAGTATGTCAGTAGCACCAATGATTAAAGTAATATTTTCCCATCTTATGCTGACACTGCCCAAGAACAGCTCCCAGGTATCTAAAATCTTCTAAGCTTTGTCTCTCTCATCATGAAGACAAGTCAGATGACTGGCTATGGGTAGGAACAGAAGCATTAGAGCTAGGACAGTAATTGACAATTTCATGTCAATATACCAGCCCAAAGTTGGATGGATAAGAGTTTAACATAGCTGTGAGTAAAAAGCCCTGTGTATACCACTATGAAATCTGGCAGGAATATAAATGTAATTAAAAGTCAATAAACATGCATTATCAAGAATTTCTCAAGAGAAAGGCAGCATGACCATGTTGAAAACAAACTGGTTTGGTAACTCTCAGTAACAACGAAGGATGTACTCTTTAGGAAACAGTTCTCTTGTGTCTGTACAACTCAATCTATGGCTCTTAGCTTTTGTCTTTCACCAGTGGCTTTGACTTCCAAATGCTAGTTGATAGTTTACATCAGAGATCACTCATATGGCGCCTGTAGGTTTTTAGACACCTGAAAGACTCCTAAGTGCCTAGAGATCTTCATAATTATATAGCCTTTTTAAAGGACCAGAAAAAAAACTTGAAATCTCACAAAAGTACCAAACCTCACACGGTTTCAGGATATTCATGTGACAGCTTGCACAACTTCAACAAAGAAAGTTGAAATCATAGAAACTTTTGAGGTTGTCAGGTTATTACAGGTATGATTTCAGTTTCCTTCTCATTAGATTTTGGAAGAAGTTATAGGCAAAATCATGGATACCTTATGAGTTTTCTTTATGAGATTTTAACAATGTTTACAGATTTTTTTTCCCCAACATCGCACAGTACCACTCAACATCAGATTGTCCACCTTTGGTTCATGGTTATTAATATTTTATTGCATCTGAAAGTTGACCTGGAATGACATATAATTTAACTTAATAATTAGTAAGTTAACAGTTTGTGGCATGCATTGATTTACAGGCTAAATAACCAGGAAATTGTCAATACAGATATGATAGATTTGGCATCTGAGATAACCATTCACATTTCAAAATATATATTTCAAATGTGTCATTTTCATTTCTTTATTTTATTTAAAGTACATGGGTGGCACTTGCCTCCTTAACAATTCACGTCAGCTTACAGAAATATAATAAAATAGCAAACATAATGTTAACACAAGCTCTTAAACACAATTTAAACAATACTTTTTACTAATGAATATGTCATAACCATTAAAACAAGGAAAAGCTTGGGGTACACATATTTTCTGAACTGTGACATGGAGGTGGCTTTCCTCAGCTCCAGAGGCTATAGTCCCTCACTCAAAGAAAACAGAATTAATCATTGATGTCAAATGTACCTGCATTAGAACCACAAAAAGTGCCCCATTGATATTCTAAAAATGTAAAGAAGGTAAAAATAGGTGCTTCTATTAGTATTATGTTCTACATCATGTAAGGCTTTCCCCATTACTGGGAGCAATAGGATTTGGTTCATAAAGCAGTTGGCAACCCATGAAGCTTTTTCAGCATGAGCGTTCTGTAAGATTTTCTAGAAGTTTCACTCACTATGTTTGTTGCCTCATTCTGAGTCAACTGCCATCTTCAAGGACTGCCACAATAAATGCAATATAATTTAACCCTGAGATTGTTAGCAGGTGAATTACTGAAGTCTCTTTTCTTCAGGAAGAGATTAGGCTTTTTTTTTTAGTAAACAGGCACATAGATATTATATTATATTATATTATATTATATTA
>QLTV01001320.1:2323587-2341657 GCA_003457575.1 Thermophis baileyi | reverse complement strand
TGCACTTAAACGCAGGATACTCCATTACAAATAAAACATTTCCTAAAAACAATATCTTTTTTTAAAAAAAAACATTTCCTAAAAACAACGAAATGCCCTGAAAAAAATTAACAATAAAATATCCTTTAAAAAAAACCATTAAAAGCATAAAGCAAAAAAAAACAACAGCCACTTAGTAGCAGGCAGAATCAACCACTCTCCAACCACAGCTGCTGTGGCCAAGAGGTAGAACTTTTGCCTCACAATCAGGAGGTTGTGAGTTCGATCCTAGGTAGAGGTGCCACTGGGCTTCAATTTGAAAAAAAATAAAAAAAAAACAAATAAAGCCAAAAAAAGATGGCGACCGCATGCACAGGTCTGGAAGTCACCTTCTGAGCATGCTCAGAACCCCCCCCCCAAAAAAAATCAGAAATTTTTTTTAAAAAAAAGATGGCAGCCCCCACGGACCGGCAACCACCGATCCAGTTTGGATGACGTCACTAGCGGGTCGCTACCGGTTCGGGCGAACCGGTCCAAACCGGTAGGAACCCACCCCTGCTCTGTTCCCAATGGACATTCTCGCTAGGACTAGAGAGGTTGAAATTTAACAACATTTGTAGATTTAGGAAGTGAACAAGCAGCAGCAAGGTTGGACAAGGATACAGGGAGCCTCTATGACATGTTTGGCAGTGAAAACACTTTCAGGGACTTGCACATTTTGAACCTTAATCTACTTCCTGTCCCTGATCATTGTCCTATTTCCTGGTCTCATAGTATGAAATATAGTATCTAATTCAAAAGATATATTACAAAGCCCCACACAAAATTGATCCTCAGTTATTCTATCTTTCTTCCTGTAACAGATTGTATGAATAATTGCTGCTATTTTTCCCAGATACCTCACAAATTTCCTTCTCTGCAGACAGAGAAGCAGCTTTCTTAACCTTGCTTAACCCCAGCTTCAAAACAATCCTCCAGACACATTTTATTAGCGGCTCCCTTTTGTGTGCCCTGTCATAGTTATTGTAACGTGCAGTTATTTGTTGTCCTTTGTTTAAAAGAGGTAAAAGCTAAAATGATCATCATCCTAAACTGGGAAACGTGAATAAATATTTAAAGCATTGGAGAATAAGATGAACCAGTATAAAATGAAATTAAAAATAAAATATTATTATTATTATTTATTAAATTTGTATGCCGTCCAACTCCCAAGGGACTCTGGAACATAGGAACATAGAGCAGAGCAGAGGGCACTTAAATATGACCTGTTTAAAAATAAAAGACCTGTTTTAATAGTAAAAACCCAGTGTGATGGTACAAGAAATAAAACCAGCTGTGTTAATCAGTTAATTTTAGGAAGAAATTTATTTTGCATTGACAAGAGACAGAACGCCACCAGTTCTGTCTGTTGATTTACAGGCAAAACATACCCCTTCTCAATGGGAATACAAAAGAGATGATAGAGCTCTCCCTTTATCACTCATTCTTGGACAAGGCTCCTATCTCCCTACCTTTATATGAGCAATGGCAGATTTTTGATCAGATGCCTCTTCTGCAAACTGAGCAATGCATTCTCCTTTATTTAATCTGACTTGGCTAAAGGGTATATTAATGGCATTCATTCACACCACAGAGCTCACCATTATCTGTGAATTTGTGGAATCTAGAATCAGTGCTAGTGGTTACCTAGTTTGGGTAATGAAACATCTGCAAGAAAACAATCAAGCTTAGAGAGCACCAAGGACTCCACATTTCAATCCTGAGCTACAATTTTTTTTAAGTTGTAGAAATTATTTCCTTCCTCCCTGTAGTAATATGAAGATAGATAGATAGATAGATAGATAGATAGATAGATAGATAGATAGATAGATAGATAGATAGATAGATAGATAGATAGATAGATAGATCTATCTATCTATCTATCTATCTATCTATCTATCTATCTATCTATCTATCTATCATCTATCTATCTATCTATCTATCTATCTATCTATCTATCTATCCATCCATCCATCCATCCATCCATCCATCCATCCATCCATCCATCCATCCATCCATCATCTATCTATATCATCTATCTATCATCTATCATCTCCATATTCTCTCTATAGGCAAATAACTTGAGTTCCAGGTCTTTCTTGAAGAGCATATGCAATAAGGTGCCAAAAACCCTGACACAGAAATAATCAGAAAGAATGGATGGAACCAATCAAACCCAAGATACCACCTGCATTGGCAAAGAGGCTGATATCACACCCAAGGGAGATAGTTAATACTAAAGAGTCAGTAGTAGCACTGGTTTCTAAATGCTCAGAGAGAGAGGAGACATGTTCATACCCAACAGAATGTTGAACAGATGGAACACTGAAGCAAATCCACAAAGCAACATATCTGGGGAATCGGCTGCAGCATTACCCTGTATCATTGCCTGAAGTTTGGTGATTTGGACATTTGACCTCCTCCCTGAAGACTCATTATAAGTCAAACGTCTAAGAAAAGATATTAGCAAACTTGTCAAAGTAGAAGAGTTCATGGCAGAGACATGTATGGAGTACTTGCAATCTGCAACCATCCATTACTTCTGGAGTGGTGGCATGGTAGGGCCTGTGACATTGGAAGGAGGGACACCATTCATTAACCAATCTTTCAGTAAAGTCCTTCTTGGAGAAAAAGTTATTCAGGAATTCAGCCTTATAACAAAAGAAAAGAGAAATCTCACACTCAACTCCAGAGAAGAAAGACAGCATATACAGAAAACCATCTTCCATTTTTCCACTCTAACTATTTTTCTGGTAGAAAACACATGAGGAAACAGCCACTCATTTCCCAGACCTGCTAACATAATTATACTTTCAACAGACAAAGCACAGGAGGCAAGAACAAAAAAAAATGCTTCTTAAATTGATGTTACTATCTTCCAGGTGAGTAGTGATTGCAAACAGTCTGGTGCTCTGCAGTTCACAGGAAAACCAAGAGACAAGTCTCTACCATTCTCAATTTGCATGAACAAAGAGAAGCAGCTCAGGATTAAGAAGGCATTAAACAATGTACTAGAACGGACTTTCCTAAATAGGCAATTTTCTCAGCATTTTTTCTATTCTATTTATAGTGCTGAAAAATGAGCACTAGAGGACAGGGATATTAAACTATTAATATTAAACTCAAAACTATCCTACCAAATTTCCTGGCCTCATTGGATGTTGTGGAAGTCTACCTACTGTACATATCCCAATCAGGCTGAATAGGTGGCCAATGATACAAAGTTAATAGGAGTAAATTTTTGGGGGGGGGACTTTCAAAAGAGGGCTGGCATAGGAGTTATCCTATTTTGAGACAATACTGTGTGTCAGCAGAGTGGAAGTGATAACAGAATGGTTCTGGGCATCATCTAAAAGTTGATGACCCAAACTACGTAAATGTTATTTTTTTTATTACAAAATCTCCACCCTCTCATTTATTTTCCAAAAATGGATGGATTCATTCATTGTTTGCACCACATATTATCTTCCCTTGTCTGCTCCTTTCTCTTTCTGTCTCCTAAGGAACACCTAAACTACATGCTGTTCAGTGAATCAGAAGTAAATCTGAAGGAGGAAAATTAAAATGGAAGAGATGCAAGCCCATATAAATTGTTTCCAACTTGTTACAGATCATGAGCAGAGCATTCAGAGCTTGTTACCTGGGGCAATAAATTAGGTATGATAAGGAAAATCTTCTAAGGCAAGTCATTAGCACAAACAACACCTTAATGAAACATAATAGTGTGGAATAAAATTACGAGAGAATCACATGCAGTTCTGTATCTGTTACCAACAGGAGATCAGTTATCAACTCCTAAGAGGGAAGGAGTGTCTGGATCTGTTTCCTTTGTGTCAGAAATATAACTTTCGGTCTGAAATTTATGGTATGATTGGGATCAGAGCAGATGTGTAGATGAAGCTTGATTACTTAGAAACACAAACTATTAAAAAGTCATAGGAGTTTTAGATAGGTCTAAATAAGGGGATATTCATTTGTCCAGCTTGAATATTATTCTGCTGTATAGCTGACATATATAAGTAGAAATCCATAAAATCAAGAAAATTTAATATAGCAAAGAAAAAGAGACTAAAGTATTAGAAACAACAAATACTAGAAGTGGAGGGAAAAAAGCAGCTTTAGGAGACATCTCCTAGAGATATAACAGGGAAATGAAGTTTGGGTAACAATTTAAATGTCTGGCATTAAAAAAAATATATCTGAAATTCAGCAAAGTAGGTGAATTTCATAGGTGGAGGGTTACCCCTGAAAATTCTTCCTCAAATAAAGCCACCTACCAATTCACAGTATGTAAGGACATCTATTGCTTGTCTAATAACATGATCAGGAATGTGTACTTTCCATTTCTGAAAGGTTTTATTTCAGAAATATTCATATGTCCTCTCCCATAGCAATAGCAATGACACTTAGACTTATATACCGCTTCACAGCCCTCTCTAAGCGGTTTAGAGTCAGCATATTGTCCCCAACAATAATTTTAAACAGACTCAGTAGATTATGGGAGTCCTTCTGGATAGATTCCTCATTTTACTGACCTCAAAAGGATGGAAGGCTGAGACAACCTTGAGCCGGTGAGAATCGAACTGCCAAACTGCAGTCAGCCGGCAGTCAGCAGAAGTAGCCTGCAGTACCGCATTCTAACCACTGCGCCACCACGGCTCATATCTATATATCTATGGATCTCTGATACTACACACAATGCAGTAGTATATGCTGTGACATAGTTTGGGAACAATCTTCCTTGGGAGCAAGTTGCAAAAGTTTCTGAACTACACTATGTCAACAATAAGGCTGCACACATATTTGAGGAAGCAGTTCATTTTGAACTTCCGTCACAGTTCTCCTTCATAGACAAAGGGCCCTTCTCTGTGGAGTGGAGAAGAAAAGCCACCTTCATTCAAATTAATACAGTAAGAATGGTTTATGTGCATATGTACTCTTATTAAACTAAGATAGCTAATTATATCAGATCAGTGATATATGCATCAATGCATCAAGTAACTGTCTACAGAGATGGAAGATCAAAGTGCTCAATCCTATAAAAGTGTGCTTGTATGTTTGGTCATATATGTGCACTTTCAAAACTTGCTCAACCTAAGCGAGATGAAGAAGAAGAAGAAGAAGAAGAAGAAGAAGAAGAAGAAGAAGAAGAAGAAGAAGAAGAAGAAGAGGAAGAAGAGGAAGAAGAAGAAGAAGAAGAAGAAGAAGAAGAAGAAGAAGAAGAAGAAGAAGAAGAAGAAGAAGAAGAAGAAGAAGAAGAAGAAGAAGTAGTAGTAGTAGTAGTAGTAGTAGTAGTAGTAGTTATCCATTCAGCCATATCTGACTCTTGGCAATTCTATGGGCCAGGTATTTTTACATCAAGTGAGGTGGTATAGATTTCAAAGAATGGTAACTAGGCTGAGTAAGAAACAATTCAATGTCCAATAAAAGAGTCTTTCAAGACCAGAAGGACTCCCATAATCTATTGAGTCTCTTTAAATAAGTGTTGAGTTCAGTTCCTTCTAATTCATTCCAGAAACTTGCATAGAAAGACCCTACTGTGTCTCACATATGGTTATGAGGAAAGTTCTGAAGCACATGACATACAAAAAGAAAAAAAATAGTAACAGGTTATAAGTTTTTCTAAGTAAGAATAATTTCAAGAGATTCAGAAAATGGTTGTTATAAGAGCATAATTTGTCAAGGAACTTTGGACAAATAGGAGGAAAAAAATGTCAGATGTGTTTTTAGAACAGTTTATCTTTCAAGGCATAACATTCCCAATCTTTTGGCCCCTGTGGTTTGGTTCTTAACAATTCCAGCATTCTACAGCGGACATTCTTTTGCATTTTAAGAAGACAAGCACTTGAAAGGATGAACCACTGGAGGATGGAATCCAGGTCTGCACTGGCCCTTCTCAAGCCAAGGTCAGCCTCTCTGGTCAGATGAGGAAACATTTTTTAGTGCTGCAGCCAAGTAAAATAAAACTGAAACAATAAACATTTCAAAATAAACAGAATAGTTTGTGTTTCATTGCCTTTGCTGACTCAGGCCTGAATTTAACATTTTATGATTATAATTTGCACTGTAAATGTCCTGATTAGCTGAGCAGTCCTACCTGGTACTATGTTCTTAAAGACCTCCAAAAATGCCATCAGTGTGAGTTGAGCATCATGGGCTTATTTTCCCCATCAGATTTTTGTCATCAGGTTTTCCATTCCTTTGCCTTTTGGGGCTATTACGGTTGCATATTGTGGGAAGAAAAGTTCCTAGCTCTGTCTGTTGCTTGGTACACTTAAAAAAATAATTAGCAAACAACTTTTTACAAAGTTTCAATAATTAATGTGAGGAGACCATAGTTTAAGTACCGGTAGTTGATTTTTTGGATGTTATTTATTTAGAAAGCATTCCTAAATTAGAGGTGGGGTGAATCAAGAGATAGATATTGCACAAATTCCAAAGTCTGCCAGTCTGAAGGGTCAATCCTGGAGCCTCTTGAGTAAGGAACGTATCTGGGTCCAGAGGATTCAAGGCAATATTCAAACTGCTGCCCATATCCAAAATGTCCCATTATGTGCTTAATGTTGAGTAGAAACATCAGCCACCATAGGTTTATCCCTGCAGAGATCTCCATAACAAACATGGTCCTCACCTTGCCAGAGCTTCTTCAATTCTATCTAACCCAGTGTTTCTCAACCTTGGCCGCTGGAAGATGTGTGGACTTCAACTTCCAGAATTCCCCAGCCAGCAGAGCTGACTGGGGAATTCTGGGAGTTGAAGTCCACACATCTTCCAGTGGCCAAGGTTGACAAACACTGATCTAACCCAACAGGAGAATTAGGCAGTCGAGAAGACTCTTCATTATTATTTCTTAATGTCCAAGAAGTGGAGGTGAATGTTGATGGACAAACTTTGCCATGATGGATGCATGAAGTCTGACCATGTTAGCATAACATTTCTGAATCATTATAGACTTACATTAAAATTTATCTACCTTTATCCATTCTGACCTCATCAGTTTCAAGAAGACAATGCCACTGTAAATGACTCCAACCATCGTAAATAGAATGGTCAGACCTGTGATATATGCAGAGATTCCTCAAAAACCGATGAAATAGTACTTCTATTGTAATACATCATTTATAATCACAGCCAGAAAATGTAATTTTATAATCACAGAAGAAAATGTCCAGAATGTTCTGAAACATCTGTCCAGTAAGCACCAGTCCATATCCCAGTCTATATTTGTCATTGTTTCCCCCCAATTTTACAGTCTGTTTATTTTTAAAATCCTAATTACCCTGATGAGTATGATACTGGCATACTTTTGTATCACACAGAATAATAGGTAAAACTCAGTGGACTCTTATTAGACACTTTTTAAAATTCCAAATATATGTATTCATTAAATTACAAAAGAGAGTGGATTTTGTCTTGTCTAAAAACCATGAAGATTTAAATAAATCGACAGAAACTATGCAATATTTTATATAGCAATAGCACTTAGACTTATATACCACTTAATAGTGCTTCATAGTCCTCTCTAAGCAGTTTACAGAGTCAGCATATTGCCCCCAACAATCTGGATCCTCATTTTACCCACCTCGGAAGGATGGAAGGCTGAGTCAACCTTGAGTCAGTCAGGATCGAACTCCTGGCACTGGGAATGCAGATTTAGCCTGCAATACTGCATTCTAACCACTGTGCCACCATGGCTCATATGTCCTTCTGAAAACAGTTTGTGGTATAAAGTCTGAGTGTCTGCCTACCACTGATATATGCTCAAATAGGGGCTTTCTTCCAGGGATTTTCTTGATATATGCTGCTGTTCTTCTGTATGATTAAGGTTGTAGTCTTGAACCCTGATGAATCTAGAAATAAGCAGAAGATTGAAATATAAGTTTATTAGACCACAAGTATTTGGGTTCTGTTTATGTAAAACTGGGTTGTTTTGAAAAAAACAACCACCTTGGTTTGGATCTAGATTCATTAGTCACTGAAATGTTTGGGAACTGATTGTCTTAAGAGACAAATCTCTCTTTTTAAGAAGAGATGCAAAAGAAAAGGCATAGTGTAGCTCAATAGTAGGTGAATGCTTTGCAAAAGTTCCCAGGGTGTTTTGTTTTGTTTTGTTTTGTTTTGTTTTGTTTTGTTTTGTTTTGTTTTGTTTTGTTTTGTTTTGTTTTGTTTTGTTTTGTAGACCCTACATCAGAAGGGGGGTGGAAATCCTTCATGAAACCGTATGAATCATTGCCAATCACTGTTGGCACTACTAGGCAAAAGATAGTACAGTATAGCTTGAATGATGTAAGAGAGCTCCTGATGTTTCTAAAGGCCTTTGGTGGTGAAGAAAATAAGTAGGTTTATCTGATGCAATTATATGCATTTTAACAGTGAATCTCAGGTGCATGAATCTTCACATTTAGTTTATATTATCCATGTTTGTTTTTATGTCTTATGTGATGATATTTCATTATTTATAAACTAATCGATGGGGAAATGTTGATTTAAGGAGCAACATGCAGCAATGAACAACCGTTTGACTCTCCTCTAATTATCCAATACGCATATACTATGTCAATTGACTTTTGTAAGAGCTTCTCTAGGGGCAAACTACTTTGAACAGTGTGTTGGGTGAATAAAAATGAATTTCTGGTGGAATGCATAAATAGGCATTTATTCATTACTATAAATCATTCAGTTATTGTGGAGAAGAACTTTGCAGCTCCCTCTCTTGTGTCATAGTATCCAGATGTAAGTTAGTTGCAAAAAAAGGGCCATAATTGAAGCAAGCAACCTTTCTAAGTGCAGCCAATCATCATTTGTTTGACTGAATTTCTGATTTGCCACAAAATGTTAATGCTTCCAGAAGAAGCTACTCTAGTATGCTGGATTCAATAGTCTATTTCCTGCTGCATAAAACGTATGCGGTAAAGACTTATGGGAAATGACTACCCTGTAGAAAACCAATATAATACAGTCCTCCCCTGGGAATCTTGCTTTGGTTGTGCTTTGTGGTTTTCTCCCGTTTCAAAAAGATAAAATGGATTGACAAGCTGTCCTTCCTTCCACTGTCTTCTTTCTGTCTTTCTCTAATCATGGCCTTGGCAAATCAGCAACAAATACCGTGTTTCCCCGAAAATAAGACCCTGTCTTATATTTTTTTGAACCCTGAAATAAGCGCTTGGCCTTATTGCCATGCATTCAAAAGCCTGATTGGGCTTATTATCAGGGGATATCTTATTTTGGGGGAAACAGGGTAATACCCATGCTTGTTTTGGCATTGCCCAAATGTTTATGTATTTATAGCTTATTTTATATATATTTTGCAATACAGATGGGAACCAGGTTGCTTGTGGGATCTGGACCTTAAGACAGAACCTTCAAAAATGTAACTCCCCAGTTACATCAACCCACACCATTGGATCTAGCAGAGTAGGCATGTTGTGGGTACCATCAACTAGGGACCTTCATTTGATGGGTCCCAGGAGATGTGCCTTTTCTGCCATGGTACCTGCCTTATGGAATATTCTTCCCCTTGAAATTAGATTAGCTCATCCTTTAGATATTCTGGAAGGCCATCAAGATCTGGTTATGTTATCAGGCCTGGGACTCCCAGGGAACTGAAGATTGGCTCAGATTAGCTCCATTGCTGAGGTAGCCATTTTTATCCTCTGTCTCCTACGGTTTGTATCTTTTGCTTTTATGAGATTTATTAAATATGGATTGCTATATTTTTGTTTTTATTTGTTGCTTTTTATCCGATTGTTCCAAGAGTAACTTTCAGTAAAATGGGCAGCTACATAACTTTGATTAATAAATAAAGAAAATAAAGTCAGTGGTTATTATTCTCAGGTATATTTCCTTGTAAAGTGGCCGTGTAGGACAAAAAAGCAGCAGGGATGAGGAAGGAGGAACAAAAGGAACTGTTTAAAATTTTTGTTTCCTGATCTTCATCTGCCCTTTGAACAACACATCAATACCCCTGTGCATTGAATTGCTTCCATTTTTCTTTTTCTCCTCTGGGACAAAAAAAAAAATTCCTTGTTATCTTCTGCGTATGAGAAAACACCACAAGGACTGGATGATTTTTAATCAGGAAAAGAACTAAAAGGAAACAGTAAATAGTTTCCATTGGGAGCTGATACTCCCACACTTGGGGTTGTACTCAAGAAATCTCTCAGGATGAAAAAATAATACAACTCAAGTGTGGTTGTATTCTTGTTAGAAATAGGATTTCCAGATCACCAAATCCTTTATCTCCCCGATTACTGGTTGCTGAAAGAACTAATGTGAAAGTGTGTGGTGAAATAATAAGAATTACCAGCAAGTGGACAAATAAGGTAAAAACAATAATAATTTCAACTGTTGTGATTTCCTGTTAAAACACTTGCTAAGTTGAATGTTAAAGCACTGTAGAAATTTGCTATGCTCAGCCCTTGCCCAGCCTGTTGCCTTCCAGATGTTGCATACTTGTTGCCATCCAGAAGTTATGGGAGTATAATGCTTAGCATACTGACTGGACTGTTGAATTCTGGAGTCTCACCATATCTGGTGAGAATGCCAGGCTGGGGGAAACTGCTTCAGCTACTAGACTGCAGCAACAATTTATTTTTATTTATTTTACTTACCCGATTTGTATAGTCCGTCTCACATGAAATGACTCTGCCTAGTATACAACACTTATTAAAAAACAATATATGCATAAAAAACAATCACAATTACTATTAAAAAAGCATACAAAACAAGGGAGGAGGATGTTAACCACAGTAAGGGAGCTATCACAAAGTCTTCCTGTTCCCAGGGAAAGATATTTCAACGTTACCAACATTGGAACATTACCAAGTCATTCAACATTTTGAAATCCCCAGTTTTACAATTTATTTGTTTATATTGCTAATTTATTTATTTTACATTTATATTTCATGTTTCTAGACTTCCCATTTCCCTCTAGGAGGTTCTCTGGGCAGTGATCAACTCTATGACTTAGGGCCTCAATATATATGATACCTTGCTATCATATAATAATTGATTAATAATGATTAATAATAATTGAACTGGATTTTTTATTGTTAAATGCCAGTTGCATGAGCTACTGCAGTGCAACAAAAGGAGGCTGATTTCCAATCTGAATAATTGCCCCATGCATTAAGAAAAAGGCACTAAGTGCCTCCAAGTGTTTCCCTTCATGTTACCTGCTGCATGTGGGAAGTTCTTATGTAATAGAGGCCTTAAACTGCAGTTCAGCAGTTCAAATCACACCGGCTCAAGGTTGACTCGGCCTTCCATCCTTCCGAGGTGGGTAAAATGAGGACCCAGATTGTTGGGGGCAATAGGCTGACTCTGTAAACCGCTTAGAGAGGGCTGTAAAGCACTATGAAGTGGTATATAAGTCTAAGTGCTATTGCTATTAAATATGGAAAATTCAGTGATTGTATTCTTTAGTGATATATTGAAATAGCAATACTGGAATATCACATCTATGAAAATACAATAATACATTTTTAGAAATATGTAGGAATGACAGAACTGTAGTAACATAAAAGGTGCAGTGCAATATATTATGGGACCTAGCAGGGAGTTCAGCCATCCCCTGGAATAGAGCCACATGGTTTGATCTTGGTCTATATAAACAGCTCATAGAGGCAGAGCTGTGACTCCTCTTGAGCACTTGGATCGACTTCGTTTAGATCGTATAACTCAGTTTTATTTACACATTTCCTCTTAGTTCATTTTAGAAATCTTTCAGTACCTAATACATAATTTTGGTTGAGTTGTAAAAAGACTTAATAACTCATAAGCCTTGCATGGTGTGTTTAATTCCTTGTTGCTTTCTTTTCCTGGTGTCATGAAAGTACAATTAAAAATGAATTAATAAATAGATAAGGGAATTTGTCACTTTGTCCTTGACTTCAAACTGCTCAGAGGAATTTATTGAAGTAACCCTTCCTATTGAAAGACCCTAAAAAGCCACCTAATATTTTGGCTCTTTTGCAAGGGACAAGTGATTTTTTTTCCTCTGGAAGGCCTTTTGAGGGACATGAAGCCTGCTACTTTTTCCTAATAAAAATATTTCCAAGTAAAAATGCTTTCTGGCAGACAGCTCCTAGTGCTTCCTATCAAAAGGCATTGGGCTTCTCATTCTTTTCCTCCTCAAAGTATTTTTGGATGGGAGGGGGGGAAATGGAAGAAGGGTTGGAAAAAAAATTAGAAATGAAAAGATGTTGGTTCTTTGGACCAGTGGTGAAATCCAATTTTTTTTACTACCGGTTCTGTGGGCGTGGCTTGGTGGGCGTGGTGTGGTGTGGCTTGGTGGGCGTGGTTTGGTGGGCGTGGCAGGGGAAGGATATTGCAAAATCTCCATTCCCACCCCACTTTGGGGCCAGCCAGAGGTGGTATTTGCCGGTTCTCCGAACTACTCAAAATTTCTGCTACTGGTTCTCCGAACTACTCAAAATTTCCGCTACCGGTTCTCCAGAACCTGTCAGAACCTGCTAGATTTCACCTCTGCTTTGGACCCACTGTAAAATTCAGTAAATTAGTAAGGACCATTACACAGTAAAATCATGATCTGGAAGGGCCCTGAATGCCAGCTTCTAGGTCATTGCAATGCTAAGCGGGGGAAAGGAAGATAATATGATTTAACAGATCTGAAGGGAAAGATTGGCAGGAATAGCTGAATTACATTATATTGATGTCATAGAGGCATCAAATAGTAGATGATCACGGCTTTCACAATGTATTGAATCTTAATTATTGTGAAGGGGTGCTAAAATAATAATTGCATTAACCAATTCAAAATAACAGAAGGGGTTACTGTAAGAATTGTAGCTCTTTCTTATAAGGTTTCATATGGACTCCCAAATTCTCCTGATAATGATCTTCTTCAGTGCAATCTAAAAGGACAGACATGATGATCAGTAAGAAAGGACAATACATTTGCAGTCCTTAACATGGACCGATCTCCCAGCCACAAGGCAGCCATCCTCTAGTCTGTAGAGCAGGTGAAATAAGGACAAGAGGAAGCCAATTCTAACAGGAAAAGCCTTTGGAAAGCAGCCACAGAAGAATTTCTCATGTTAGACAGCTAGTTCCTTGCCCCTCCATCATAGCGTTGGTAAGAGGGAGGCGTGTTATTCAAGACCACTTGGCATCTGCATCTTATTCAGTAAGATCATAAAGTCATCTGAAAACAACTTGAAAAGTGTTTTACTCTCAACAACATATTCCCATACCTCTTAGGTTCATTTTATGTATGAATATTCCTAATTATTCCACTGTAACCCTTTGAAATATCTGTGCAGATTTGGAAACCAAACTAATACACCCAAATTGTAGACCTTCCATTTGATAGGGTCTAGAACGGCTTTCTTAATTCCCCCTTCTTTCCTGCATTTGAATCCTCATCTTTGATACTCTCTTATTTTTCATCAATGGCAAGTTTCTTGGGACAGGTGTCATCAATTTTCAGGCAATCTCTACTGCATTCTCTTCTTGATATCCTTTTAGTAATTAAGAGGTAAATATATTTATTAATTTAAGACATTTGTACAGCTGCTCATCTAAAACAATTCTGGGCAGTGTACAGCCAGTATAACAATGCAAACCAACAGGGATAAAAACAATCAAACTGGCCCCACAGCTACGGTACATTTCCCTGATGCAATCCACATTCTCATCCCAGCTTGATTGCCCCATCTTAATGCCTGAGGGAAGCTTTGAAGTGCTCTGCAGAAGGATAGAAGGGTGTGGGCCTGCCAGACGTTAAGAGGGAGGGTGTTCCATAAATCCATTTGATTTCTCTTCAATTATTCTTTATCCCATCACACATCTCTTCAAGGCTTTAACAAACCTTTTTGTAGATCCAATAATTAAATAATTACTGATGGTGTAAATAGCCTGGTTGCTAACTTCTGACTCAGTTCTTCAAAGTTCTCCTTTAATATTTCCAGTGTTATTACATTATGTATCATTCTGTAATCCCAGTATTATCTGACATCAAATCTGTATTCTCCTTCTTTAATCTTCTCTAGTGTCCAGTTTCTAAAATCATTGCTTATCTTTTATTATTCAATTGCCAGAATAACCAAAATAAGTCTGTTTCCAATGAGGTTGTTTATTTTTTATAGTTAATTCCAACCCTTGTAGTAAAAGTCAATGTTCCAAATTTATTTGGATCCTTAATCTGTTTATAACTTTCTTAGATCAAAATCTTATTTAGCTTTTTGCTCTTTATTTCAAATTCATTAAGTTCATAAACTTGTAATTACTTTTTTCTTTTGTTCAGAGTTGAAGATAAATTCACCCAATAAAGTCTTTTCAAACCTGTCATTCCAAAGGTCTCTAATAGCTTTACAATACTTAATAGGCAATTTCCGAACGTGATTAGAAAATGAGGTTGGTGAACTTGGTATCCTTTAAAAGGCTCTGCCGCATCTCTGAGTAGGAGATGGAGCAGGAGAAAGAAGACAGCTTGCAAGTTATGATAGGATGGTTAATCTCTATGTCTCCCAACATTCAAACCTGGAGCACATGTGGGTGATCTCCCATCCTCTCCTTAGGTGGAGAGGTTCCAAGGAACCTGTCTGCTCACTGATTCCTTGGTGCCTGCAGAGTTCGTTGGATATACTTTGCAGAGCCATCTTCAGTTTGCCATTCCTCTCCCGGAAGCATTAGACCAGTTAATTTTGTACAGCAAAAACAATACTATGTGAATCAGACTTATTTAAAGAATAAATGAAAATTGCATAAAAACTGATATTTTTATCATTAATTTGCACGAGAAAAGTTAACTGCTCCTATAGGTGTAGGGCATCAGAGTCTCAATTGCAAGATGGGTGGCCGTATAAATTGATCAAATAAATAACATCAAACTCAGAGAGGATGGTACCTGTCACAATTAGTATCTACAGTATTTGTGAAAAATTGGAATATCATGGCAAATGCTGTAATTCAGTACTAAAGGAGTGATAATCAATCATATTCTGTGCAAAGCTAATTATTTCAATCCTTATTGAGCCTGTCTCAGGGTTGACGGTGACGGGTGATTGTCTCCACTTTGACCACTTGATCTGCTGAGAAAGGGAATCCTCTTTTAAAAAAAAATTGTGGCCATATTGTATTTTGATTTTATATTCTGCTGCAGAAGGTCTTCCCAGAAGAGGGTCAGGAATGAGATTTACAGATCAGTGTCAGCTTTCTCCCAAGAAATTGTCTGCCTTCTTTTTACTTCCATTTCATTTCATTTCATTATTTCTCATTTTCCTTTTTTCTCTTGCTAGTACACTCAAGGGGAATGAACCACTGTTTAAAATACCCTGGAAACATTCCAAGCAGCACAGAAGGCAAGAAAATGAAAAACACATGAAATGAATCAAAGTTAACATTAGACATGCTCCGAGTGGGTGGAATCAAGGGTGGCAGATACCCCTGGCAGCTCCAGAGAACGTCCTACACACTTTCTTTTTGACTCTCCTCTCCGGAGGGGGAAAGACAGTGACAAAGGATGTGTACACACTCCCCCACCAGTATTGTATCTCTCCCTCTTAGGATATAACAAAAACCATTTGTCCTCCTATCAAACAAAATGAGTTGGTTCAGCTGGAATGCTCTTCTCTTGCAAGGAAGGAACTTTCCCACTGAAAGCACTGAAGAAGCTCTGGGTTAAGTCTCCAGGGCTGTGCACACAACTTAAAGTGAGTGAGTGCTCACCGCAGACAAGGTCTCTGGTTTCTCCTCTGGCTTTGCTGCTTCTGTCTTCTTTCAGCATATCCCCAGCCAATGGGAAGAACATCCTTCGATGGATGTTCACTGCAACAGAAATGAAGCTGATGTGGCTTTAATGCTCTGCCTGGTTGGGGGTTTTCATTCCCTCCTCCTACGCCCCCTGTGGGCATCTCGCATGTGAAAATAAATTGAAACAAATGGGAAGATTCCAGGTACAAAGTGCTCCAGATTGTGCAGTTTATTAGTTCCTCTAGAGAGGGACAGCCAAAACTGACTAGTATCGGAGCAAGCATATTATATTACTAGAAGCTGGGGAAGAAGTGATTAAAACTGACCAGTAGATGGAAAATGGTAAGCGAACAACAAAAGCTGAGTTCAACATCCCTTGCATTGTCTGTGTGCTGCAAAAATGGCAATTATTGTTTTTGCCTGTAGAAGTGCCTAAAGAACCACAGGGACACCATTCCAGAGTACTGTAAATATGGAATTGTGCTAATCTACTTTCTCTCCCCCCTCCTCCCAAGCAATACCATGTCACCTTTTCTGCCTTGATTGAAATCTGAAGAAGAGCTGGTTGGGGGGGGGGAGAGATAGAAGATAATGAATATGAAAGGAACTAATGAAACAAACGGAGAAGGTGAGGATGAGATGGTTAGATAGTGTAATTGATGCAATGAACGTGAATTTGGGCAAACTCCGGAAGACAGTGGAGGACAGGGGGTGGGGGCTGACATGCTATGGTCATGACTTAGAGACCAAACAACAACAAAAAGAAACAAAGGCAGGAAGGGAGAAAAGGCTGTGGCTGAGACTGGCTAGTGGCTAGAGGGGAGAAGGTGTTCTTTGGTTTTTCAACCTTCACAAAAAGCATCTCTGGTTTCACCCATAGCAGATGTCATTATCCCACTTCTAAGTTAGTGGATGACAAAGTGCACTAGATTTTGTATACCTTGAAGGTATGGTGTACCTTCAGTGTTGGTTTAAGAGGGGAAATAGTCCTCATGTTCCAGTACACGTAATAATTACAAAGGTGTGATATTGATAATATTGAGATAATGTTGGACAACCAAGGGAAAAGTTTAGTGTTGTCAGGGAATGAAGATCCACAATAAAGTGCAAGTGAGGGCAGGGCTTTGTAGGTAACCTGATATTTTTGAGTGTTGCAAACAGCAGTAACATCTGGGTTGGTTAGCAGCCTTTGGGGTTGTCTGTCTTGTTCCTTTCTGAGAGTGAATGTTTAACTGCATGGTTTGGGCTTCGGTGCTGGGGATTTCGTTGTTACTGCTGTTATAAAGATATTTTATATTGTTTTAACATTACTTTGGCTATAATGTGGTTATTAGCTTGTAAATGATTCATAGGGAATGGTTTGTCCAAAGTTATCTACTCACAATGCTTTAAAAAAAGTCCACTGCCTTCAGCAAATATAATCTGGCGTCTAGTTGCATTGGAATTTCAGGGGAATAGAGAATAATTCTGAGTAATCCTGATTTTAAACTAGAAATCTTCTACTGCACCTTTTTTTTCTCATTCTCTTTGAGGGCTTATCTTTCAGTAAGCTTACTTGTTGAGAGAAAGGCTGTTAAAAACAGTCATAAGTGAGTTGGCCAATTTCAGGACTAACACAAGACAACCGAGTGTTTTAAATTTTAAACTAGGAATCTGGCTGTACTAATTTATAGAAGTGTGACATTCAAGCTTCATAGTGGAAGCATCAGGATCACCATTTCAATTAATGTGAGGGGCAGGGAAGAAAATAGCTAAGGATAAGAGAAGGGGAAACATAGAGTCTGGCAACCTTTTAATATTGAATGGTTAGATTATGGCTAATTGTACTTTATTGACTGGAAAAAGATTTTATTTTTTGAAATGTAGTTTAATGACATCCATGAATACTCAGTAGTATTGGGTTAATGGGCAATGTCTTTGGCAGGAAGAAGGGAGTTAGGCAGATTGCTCTAGTAACTTTATTTTTCCACAGTATTGATTATTTTTGTGCAGGGACTGGGGGGTGTTTTGAATCTGGAGTTGCACAATTGTTCCTAAAACCTGCACTTTTGTATTTTGCTCTAGATAGATGATGATAAAGATAAAGATGATAGAGATAGATAGAGGGAGGGAGGGAGGGAGGGAGGGAGGGAGGGAGAGAGAGAGAGAGAGAGAGAGAGATAGATGAGAGAGAGAGAGAGGAGTAGATAGATAGATAGATAGAAAGATAGATAGAAAGATAGATAGAGAGGTAGATAGGTAGGTGAGAGATAGATAGGTAGATAGATGGATGGATGGATGGATGGATGGATGGATGGATGGATGGATGGATGGATGGATGGATGGATGGATGGACGGA